>VZRW01006938.1:1025429-1049389 GCA_013398125.1 Aegotheles bennettii
AGAGATGGAGTTACTTTAAGCAATATCTTTGAAACAAAAAAGCATGTGTTCTCTGTTCTGCAATGCGCTGGGCAAGTCTCAAACACTGGGCTGGGTTGCCCGGGGTCGTAGACCCCGCCAAAAAAAACAGAGCGCTCTGAGGTGGGTCTGAGGCGAAGCTGGTCACCAGTGAGGAGCTGTGACGCGGCCAAGCCTAAAGGAGCGCGCCCTGGTTGGCAAACAGGGACTGTAGTGTTGACTGCCCCTCCGGTATTTCCCTTCTAGTGAGCTGCACTCTCAGCGTGCACCACTACGAGCAAATGTTCCATGATGCGTGGATGAAGGATGGGGGCTCGCGTACTGGGCACGAGCTTTGTGTGCCTTTCAGGCTGGAATTTACTTTGATTTGTTTTTCAGGTTTTGATCCGCCCGGGCTTGGCTGGACACTCTGCTGGCGAGGGGAGGGGTGGCACATCACACCCCGCTGTGGTGTCGCCCTGGCCTCCAGGCCTGTCAGTCTCTGCGTGGCCAAGTCCGGTCGCACACCAATTCCCCAGTTCACACCATGGCACCTTGGTGCCTCTTCTGCACCTATAAAAAATTACTTCCACACGCCCTTAAAAGAAGCATTTAACTACGGATATACACCGAGCATAGGTCTGGATGTTAACTTCCTCAAAGGCTAAGTGTTTTCTGACAGGGAAGCATTGGTTCCATCACATCCCCAAAATCCAGGTGTTAGTGTTAATTGAGTTTTAAACACTATCTTCACCCAGAGAGGAATTTAGCTCCATTTTCAAGCAGAAACAAACAAGCTGCTTTTCTGAGAAAGGACCAAATACTTCCCCTACTCAAAGCTGCCAAATTGGTTTTGACCAGGTAGAAAATAACGCTCTCACCCAGCACCTTACAAAGGAAAATTGGTGCAAGGGAGAAGGATTGCCATTTGCCAGTGGTTTTTGGAGTGTGCTCACATGCTGCTGGATCTCTTGGGACTTAGGGATGCATATGAGAGGGAAGGGAAGGCCCAAGGCCATACTCCTCACTTTTTTTTCCATCCTGACTGTGTTCTTGGGAGCATCCTTGTGTACAAGGATGCATTAATGCATTGAGAAGCAATGCTTTACACTTAGCATGCAGAAGGTACAGCAGTTGAGCTTGGTGGAACTGCTCATGGCAAGGATGTTTGCAATTGTGAAAATATGCAGACTGAGGAGTAAGGCTTCATTCAAATGTCTTTTGTTCACTGGATGATTATTTTACATCTCAATTTGCTGAGTCCCCACGACTCAGTGAGTTGGTGGGGAGCAGAGGGTACTAGGCATTCCTGAGAATTAGCCCCAGGATGTATAAGTATTGCATTAAGTCTCCTTAGCATTTTACAGATTTGGCTCATTTTCAAGATCTTTAAAGCATGACACCGTACATTTGTCGTTTTTTTTTTTCCTTTGGTGTGGGTGTGTGCCCATGGTGGGAGTGCTGGTATAGGAATTTACCTCAAAAGCAACCTTTAAATCCAGCCTCTTGTTTTCCCAGGGGTATTTGTTTACATAAAATGCTTTGTCATGGCAGTAAACACGAAAGTGTTTGAAAATCTGCGGCACAGTAATTAATTTATCCTTATTGCACCAAGCTGTTAGACAGGTTAGTATTATCCCCATATTACAGGAAGAGAAGTGAGGAACAGAAATTAACCCATGAGGGGCATAAGAAGACTGTAGGAGAGCCAGAAAAGGAACACAAATCTCCAGAATTAACAGGCTAATGTCTTAACCACATGAATATCCTTTCTGAGGTTTTATTTGTTGCCATATCCTTTTTCTGCTTGATCACTTAGGACAAAATGACATGTCCCTAGATAACATTTTATATGCTGGAACTAAAAATAGGAATTCTCTTCTCCTGCTCTTAAAATGTAGCATTGTGAGCATACAGCATGAGAACTTGTGTGAAAAAAACTGCTAGGAATCAAGAGGAAAAACAGATAAAGGCCAAGTGTGGGAGAAGGTGGCAGCTATGGATGGAAAGAACCTCTGGAAGTGGCTGCAGGGGATCCAGCTCCAAGTACTTCTCACCATTCAAGACTTTTCTTGCTGTTTCCTTCCATGTCCTTCAGAGAAATCAACGTGGGATTGAGGAGCACTTGTTTTAATCCTCACACAATGCATACACATGCAAAAATATACCATGCTTTTTCTTTAACAGGAATTCAGCTGCTTAGTTGGAGAAACACAGACAAAAAGCTGCAGGAAAACAATCAGATCTTCCCCATTTGCTCCATTAGGTTCTTGTCTTTGCTTCAAAATACAGCTTTGCTATAGTTTTCAAGTGATTGTAGTGCTGAAGAAAGCCCGGGGCTGTTGGTTTATCTGTAGTCTTTGTAAGTACAAGGGGTACAAGATTCTTCATACACCCTGCTGTCACCTCAGACTAGTTTTGCAACAGTTTTACAGTGCCAATTCCAGACCTGCCAAGTCTCACAGTTTCTGGTTGCAGATTCACTCAGCTGGCTCCTGTCTCTCAGCCCCTCGTGGCAGGGCTGGCACTTCACAAAGCATCGCATCAAACTTGTCTCCGGCTCCAGGACCCTTTTATACCAGGTGGAGCCAACTGGTCTGACAACCGTCCAGTCTGGGACCTGAGTTTCCAAATAAGAGGTGATTCATCTACTGAAACTGTGTCCCTCTAACTCTACCATCCTAGTCTCTTCCAAGGAATCTGCAGAGAGAAAAACCCCTTTGGTGCAGCATGCTTTTAGCCATGGCAAGAAAAGCCTGCCCTACCCCTGTTTTTGTTGTGTTTTCACTTTGCAGGAACCTGGGTAGTGTTTAGGTGTTTTGTTAAGCATTGCTAACTGCTACTGCCTGCTACTATGAAATCAGGGTTGCATAGAAGAATGCATGCAAGCTGAAGTAACCTTACTTAGAAAAAAATGGGGTCCAAAAATATGTTTGGATCTTGAAGGAAAAGCTGTAACATGCCTTGGAGTGAGGCTTCCCAAAAGCACTTGGCTCTGGTATTAGAACAGGCAGCAGCTGTCACATATATACATGAGCAGGAGGAGGCATTTAGCTGCTCACAGAACACACCGCCTCTCTGGGACCCCCAGCACCAGAGCAAACTCATTGCCATATACCACACACTTACTCCTCTCCTATTAGTGTGGCTCTGGAGTAAGGGTTTTGCATAGCAGCTACAGAACAACTCGTGGCATTTTGCAATAGTGGAGATTTCTTAGTACTCATCTGACAGAAACAAAGCCAGGTGTTGGCCGAGATAAGGTCCTTTGGGTAATCTGAGGGACTTGCTGGCTTCAGATCGCAAAGATCAGCCTGTGAGCAACTGGCAGGAAGCACACCCAGGGCAGCACCTGTGCAGTGCAGCCTGCTAATTCACTGCCAAAGTTTATCTTAGCGTCTGACCACCAGATCCAACAGTTGCCTTTGCTCAGGGAAAAGTGCTAACTGTGGTGCTCAGAGGTTATTGCTGTGCTAGCAGCTGTGATGTCATGGCTAAGGGTAGCTACAACACATTTTTTTCTTGAAGCCAAAGTGTTATTAAAAGTCTACTTAGGACTGACGTAAATCTAATTACAGGGTTCAGCTAAGCCTCTTAATAGGGATGTCTACATTCATCAGGGAATTCAAGCTAGACCTTTCTGTAGCATACAGAAAGCGAATATGTACAAGAACACCTAAAAACACTATGGAAGACATTTAGAATTCTTTGGTAGGCAGCACAAGGTTTGCTATACACAGAAATGGTGGAAAATGCCTCACTCGGGCTGCCAGGTTGAACTCATACAGCTACAGGCAACAAGTCACTTGACTGTTGTGCGTGAATGGACTTGATGATCCTGGAGGGTCCCTTCCAACTCGACATGTTCTATGCTTCTGTGGTTCTATGATTCTATGGATGTCCCAAGAAGTGGGAGAGATGAGCAGGCCTTGGGCTCGTGCTTGTAGCTGCGCCCTTTAAGGAGGAACCAGGAATCCACACATGTAGGTCCATGGTCATCTGGGAGAAGTCCAGTGAAAGAACCTTCCATCTCATTAAAAACAAAACCCCTTGCTGCTGTGATCTGCAAGTAATCTGAAGGAAGCAGGTAATACTGTCCTTCAGCAGGAACAGTTCATGCATAGTTAGCAGGATTGGAAAAATAGAACATAATGAGTTTTTTGTGTCTGGGTGGATAATGAATGCTTTTTTAATGTCTACAGGGCTTTAACAGGTGAAATTTGAGCCAGCAAATTGGTATTATGCCAAAGCCAGCTCAGCTCCCCTCTCAAATTGGCTGCAAAGCACAATCATATTCTCTGTTCCTTCTCTCCTCTTTATCTCTTAAAAGGATAATTCCTGAAAATTTACATTAACAGGCAGACTTGAGAAGGGGAGTGGGTAGGGGGGCTTGCTTGTTTACTTTCTGGAAAGTGCTTAACTTGAGGTCTTCTGTCTCCTCTCAGGAGCAGTTTAGACCTCATTCACTTGCACAAAGGGAGCTGGGAAACAAAATATCCTAATATTCCTTACTCTCTAACCTTTCTAAGCAGGCTTAATGCAGAGCATCTCCCTCCCTCCTCAGCCTCTGTTGCGAGAGGCAGCGCTCTGTTTTGCTGAGTTCCCATGACCAGCTTCTGAGCAGAGGATACCATGGTCAGAGCCAGGGGTGGAAGTGGTAAGGTGGAGAGAGAGGGATGCTGCTTTTCAGCTTCACAGTTTACAACCAGTTGGTGACATATTCGGTGCTCCCTGGTGAGGTCACACTGTGTTGTTTGGGGCTCTTGTTGGACGTGCAGCCCAGAAGCAGCTTCCTTCTGGAATGGGTGCTCAGAAAAGCCTGCAAGCACACAGTCTTGGTGGGAGGACTGCACATCTATGCATGGATGCACCTTGTAAGCTAGGATGTACATGGTGCTCAAGGCAGTGATCTGGGTGCTCCCAGGGAGTTGCAGGCCCTTTACAGGACTAACCTGGCAAGTGTATGTCTGGAGAAGGCATTACTCTGTTCTTTGTTCCTCTGGTAGGGCATGCATGGTGGTGTGAAGGAGATATTTTCTCTTTGCCAATGAGCAGAGGAGCCTCCTAGAAAACCACCCACTGCCAGTTTTTCGCAGTGAATGTTACCCACATTATCCCTGGCACAGAAACATAGCCAGCTTGGAAACGGACATCATGAAAGAAAAATAATGGCTCAGCACTTCAGCCTCGGCGGTACAATGGGTTTATTTTCATCGCGCCATGAAATGAGCAGGAGAGGTAAGGCTACTGAGCTCTACTTCTGGACCTGATCTAGCATCACAGAAAGGCTTTGTGCCATGTGGATGTGCCAGCCTGACAGGAGAGGCTTGGTGCCTTCTGCCACGCGCTGTCTTACCTACTGCAGACATCCACATTCACATTTTGCTCAGTCTCTTCAATACCTCTGCCCTTCCAGTGCTTCATCAGAGTGGTGGCCTCTCCTGGTGCAGCAGGATATAAGAGATGGGTGCATTGGTCTGGTTTCTTTCTTTTGTACCAGCAATTCTGACATCTGGGAGCCTTAATCTCAGAATAGCCAATCTCGATTCAACTTTCTCTGTTTTACCAGAGTTTAATCACCTCAAAGTCATGTTTCATGAGATGGGTGGTCTCTTTTGTCTTTTTTTATTCTTGGAACATCACTAAAATGTGTCACAGAAGATGGCTGATTTGAGACTGATCCAATGCCAGAAACACGAGCTGAACTTCTACCTCAGGTCAAAAAGTGAAAATAAATAGGTTACTTTCTTCTTAGATCTTACTAGGTTTGTGTTTGTCAGAGAAATTAAACCAGTTGGTAACCTCTGTGTAGGAAAGCTTCAGGCTTCAAACACCACGAGAAAGCTTCTCATGCATTGGCAATGTTATGTGTATCTCTGTACACAAACTATCCCAGGACTTTGACTAATGCTTACTCCAACTGCTAATCCTTCACTTCCCTGTCCTAACTAATCAAAATGAGGCAATTCTCATGCATGTCCAGCTATGGGTGGGATGCTGCCTTTGTGGTCTGAAAACCTGTCTTGATATGGAAGGCACTTGACATGGTTGAAAACTCTGTTTCTGAACTATGTGTCTGGTTCAGGAAGAAAAAATAATTTTTGAGCCAGAACCCCCAGACAACCTGAAGAGCAGTTCAGCAGTCATTACCTTCTGAACTGCATTGTAAGAAATCTTTATTTAACCTCATTTGGCTTTGACATCTGTCTTTCTTGCATCATATGTTTTGGGGTTTTCTTTTATTCCCAGAGTAAAGAGATATAGAGCAAATAAAGGAGCCTCCAAAACAGACAAACAGAAGTATCTGCTAACCTACTGACTCACCATTTCCTGAAATCAATGGGGAATTTAGAAACCAGAGGTGGAATAGCCCTATTAAGTAACCTTGTCTATCTCACTGTCGAAGCAGGTTTGAGTATGGGACATTATTAGCCAAGCTACTTTTCAGTTTCCAGTTTTTAAGTGAGTCAATTGTAACTGCATCAGCTAGTGCTAGAGGAGAACATTCTAATGATCTAAAAGCTAAAGCATTTGCTTGGTTCTCCAGAGCCTTGTTTACTAAGTTCAGCTGACAAGATGGCTGTGGATGATGAGCACTGCCCCTGTAAATAAGTATTGCCCTAAACAGTGATAGGCATTAGTGGTGAGTTTTACAGATAACTGGCTGAGTATGAAAGGTAAAACCACTAACAAGAAAACAAGACAATGAAGCTGGAAATGGTTTGAAGGGAGAAGCAAATAAGGCACAAACAGAACTTGATGACTGAGCAGGAGCCAAATATGATGCTATGAGGAGTTGTTTATTTCACACCAATTAACCTTTGGGTTAAACCACTCAGCAATTGCATTCATAGAAGCTTCACAGCAAGGAAGATTGCACTAGAAAAACAAATCTGGCTCCAAGGTCTCGGGCTGGTCAGCTCAGTAGCTCTCTCCACATTGTTCTCATTGATTTGGTTCCTTTTTTTGTTGTTGTTCTTTATTTTTGTGTGTGTGTTTGACAGCAGGGTCCAGACTTTTCTATTTGACATCATTTTATTTCACTTGAATTCAGAGCTGTTGAAAGGTGCTGGCTTTTCTGTCTTAGGTGCCAGCTTCTCTTAATACCTATGAGGTAGGCAGCAGCTCAGCAAACTTCCCCTGGCTGTCCTGCCAGGACATCCTAGTCCTGAGAACAGAACTCATTGCCCTTCTCATTCATTCTCAAACCACTAATTCAAAGCGATCATTTCACAGATCCTTAGATTTTAAGGCCCTAAAATGATCATTCTGAGCATTTATTCTTGTCATCTGCAATGTAGTATGTGATATTATAGATGGGATATGTTAAATATAACAATGTCTACACAGGTAGCTAAGCAGGATTTTTCTACCCCTTTTTCCACCTCCCACCCCAGCCAGCAACAACAAAAATCATAATATAGTGTAGTACTGTAATACAAACACTGCTGAGAAACTTAATATAGACTGGTCATTAAAGTAGATCACCACCAACTGCTGCTGAGCTTCATTTTATTAGTGATAATAAGGGATTACCAGGTACACCAGTGATGGAGACCTGATTAGGTTTTAATTTACGTAATATTACCAGGAGTAGGAAAGCCTGTAAGGCTGATGCCTTAGTCCAGCAGCACATAGAGAGAAAGTGTCAAAGAAGCCTGTGCTGGCACTTCAAAGGAGGATGTATGGTCCCTGAAGGGAACTTTGAAGGGTTACCTGATTCCACCAGATCATAACAAGGTAAAATGAATGAGAAATGGGTATTTGCAAGTCAGAGATCATTCATAAACAGAATATCATAAGCCTACTTAGGCCTTCTAAGCATCCGTGGCACAGAATATAGAAAGTCCTAAGTGGCTTTTTAAGCTCACACATGGAAGACAATTGACATAACAAGGTCCTTTGGCAAAAAGAAAATCTTTATACACACGTAGGAACACCAGAGGGCTGCTGCATAATTAATTGCTTATTGGCTTATGTAAAGGTGCTTGAAAAGCACATTTGTGAAACTTCCATGTTCCTTTCAAGACCTATGTGATATGCCATTCTAGCATTTCTTACCATCTATACACCAGCATAACTCCCCTGACTTCAACAAAAAAAGTCCCAAAACCTTTCAATGCAAAGATTAGAGCAGCCTAGGTCAGGAGAAGGCCTAGTTCTGATGGACACCCAGACTAGGCTGTAGGGCATTTAGCTTAGACCTCTATTAAAATGAAGAAGAGTGGTCGTGGTTTTAAGGGGCAAAGGAAAAAACAGAACAATATGAGTTTACTCTGTAATTCCCAAAGACCTGTTTTCCTGTTTATGCCAAGTAAAAATTATATCACCTACATTATACTTTTGCCATTCATCTTTGTTTTCTTCTCGCCCCTAAATAGGTATTACTTCAATTCTTTCTCTTCCTCATTCACCTATTTAATTTTGTCTTCTAGCTGGAAATAGTTGCCTCCTGAAAACATAGCTTTGCTTAAAATATATTTGCATGTAAATGCACAAACCATTGACATGCACAAATGTGCTAGGATTCCAGATATATCATATTGACTAACTGTTGTCACAACACAGGAATAAGAAAGTATCTTGGAGGTAACTGGCTGTCGTGTGTGATTTCCAATTCTGCACCAAAGTGAGAAGCTTTTGTCACTTATTTGCTTCTGAGTCTGGTCCTGAGAAGCAAACACTGCACAGCATAGGCTTTTGTGTGGTATGCTGCACGCTTTGATGATAGCAAATTGCAGAGAATGTCACACACCCTATATAATCAAGTATATTAAGCTCTGATAAAGGATCTCCTAGGGAGCAAAGCATCTCCAAGGTAGGATTACAGTCTGATATGCTGCTGAGTGGATTTTATTATTAAAAATACATGGTAAATTATAGGCCCCATATGCTCCTGATTTCACTGATTTTAAAAATAGAAAGTGAAAGCTCTCAGCTGGGGGCACAGCTGCTGCTAAACTCTAGTAGAAATCATAGCCAGGATTGTCAGTTGCAAAGGCAGCAGCCTGCAACTGAAGTGGTGGGAGAGTTTTGTTTCTCCTTAGTCTGCAGCTGGATCTTGGCAGGGGGAGCCTTCCCCAGTGCCTGAAGGGTCAACTGCCTCTTCTCTGAGGCAGATGCAGACATGTTTAGCTGTAAGATTCTCAAATATTGACAGTGCTTAGCCAACACTGTACTTCCAGGAACCTGTTGTTATTGTTGCTATCTTCTTTTAAAATCATTCAAGCTTGAGCACTTATAAAATGCATCCATATGGACTGTCAGGATGGAACTCGATTGTCTGCATGGAACTTTGTGCCACCATGGGCTGGGGTGAAGAGAGGAAGGCCAGCTATTGAGGACAGCTGAGGGTAATTGTCATGATCTACAGAAACAGTGAAGGAAATAATGGAAACAAAGAGAGAAATGGAAATGAGTTATCACAGAACGTTTGTACCAAGTGGCTGTGTTGTGCCTTTTGTGCAAGTGCCAGCATCTCCCCAAGTAATGTCCTGCTGCCTTCTAGATGTAAGGTTCTGTGGGAAGGAATGCTATCATATGTGGGCTATAGGGAGGGACAGCTGTGGAGATCAAGCATCTCCTCTTCCAGCAAAGAATAGCTTGCATTGAGTCATTATTGCCCTTGCAACAGAAGAAAAATCTTCTGTGCTTTTTGGTGCTTTGTTGGAGTTGTTTAAAATGCACCTACTTGTAAACTCCTATAAATATCAGATTCAGCTTCTTTCCAATCTTCTGTGCAAAGTGGAAGGCTTTTGTATAAATGGACTTTAAAATACAAATGTAAACAGTCCTTTTGCCTCTTCCCTTTTCAAAGAGAGAAAGAACAAAACTGTGAGAAGTGGTTTTAGCCTGTTGGTGAGGCTCTGTGCAGGGTCTGTGTAATGAGAGACTCCAAGGAGAACAGTTTCTACACAGCTGCTGCCTCTTGATCTTTAATGTCTGCAGTGCTCTTGACTTGTACAGCAGGGAAAATAAGTAATGCTATCTTGTTTAATCATGCTGTCTCCTACCTTGCTTAGCATTTAGTAGCTGGACTGGACCACCTAACTTGAAGACCTGCTTTAAAGGCAACTCTTTGATGGCAGAAACCCTCGGCTGGGGAATTTTTGAAACAAGAGCACCCTCTAATGGAAACAAGAAGGAAAGACCAACCACTGCTAGCTACAGTAGGAAACACACATTTTCTCTTCTCTGAGTGTTTATGCTAAACTTTTTGCAAGAATCAATTCCTCTCCTGTTGCCAAAGGAATGGTCAGATATTCTACCCTTTTTAATGTAAAGCAGAGAAGAATTTTTTTCACTGCAGATCAAAAAATAACAAATTACAAAAAATAACCATCTTCTACTCAGAATCCAAAACCACTTCAACTCGAAAGGCTAAATAGCATCTTGCATCTTCTGGTGCCTGCTGTAAGCTAACACAGGAGCTCTGACCACCGAGGAGGCACACTCTGATGCACAAGCCCACCTTTAGGGTGTTTCTGTTTAGGTTAGCTACTTTTTCTGCTGCAAACTGCATCAGCAGCAAGTTGGCCAATCCAGAGCTGCTGCTAGTGCTCTGAGGGAGCAATAGTTGGCACATGGCATAGCAGAACACAGTAATTGCTATTATTTGGGCACTTATTCTTGCACAATTAATCTAAAGAGTTCTTTCCTATGAACCAGCGTAGGTGCTCCATGTGAGCTGCAGTTGAATTACTAAGGCTACATTCACAGAATCACAGAATCACAGAATTCTAGGGTTGGAAGGGACCTCGAAGGATCATCTAGTCAGCCCTGTCTTACATATCGATGGACGTGTTTCACAGATGGTGAAAAGCAAAACAAAAAGGCTATGTCACACAGATAGAAGGTCTCCCAGTGATTTTTCTGCCTCTCCCTACAAGCTAAATCTCTCCTGATTCTCATATAGAAAATGAATGATGATGTCCCTGCAGAGAAACAAAATCCAAGAGTGTTTATGAATTTTCTTGTCTTGGACTTGCTCTTTCTCTTTATCTGTGTCAGCATATGGTTACAGGGGGCTAAGAATTGTGAGGAAACAAGTTTGTCACTGGGGCCCTGATTTGTATGTTCTTATAGTATCAGAAGACTCCTGAAGGGTGCCACTGCATATGCTTGCCATTTAATCATCAGCCAATTTCATTTTGCCTTGAGAACCCACAGGCCTATGTGATACAAAGGATGTGCAAGCCCTACAAAGCCACATCAAACGGGAGAGGTGTGCTATGTCCAGGCATGCCGGCTGCACCTACTGAATGAAACATGCTTAAGTATTTCCTGAGAAAGTCTGGTGAGTGAAATCAGGCCAGCAGCGTATCCCAGCTGTGTGCCTCTTCTCCTTTTCTTGTATTACTGGTCAATAAAATAGCCAACACCAACTGACTCAGCTTCAAAAATTGCCTGTGTAAATCAATGTTATGTCTGTATCATAGCATCCACATGGGATCTGATGTAGTATTGTAGTTAAAGCTGCAAAACAGTTTTTGTTCCAAGTCCAGTGTTTTCCCTTGCTTGGGAGTTTCTGAAAGGTTCTACTTTCTAGGCTGAAGTTTTCCATCACCAAGTTCAGCCGATGGCTTCTGAGAGAATGTCTAAGGAAAATCCATTTGACCATTCTGTGACGGTGGAAAACAAAACAAAAGTTCTCTGGAAAATTCTTTAGAAATGTATTAACTTGCACATCCAGGGAGGAAAACAGGAGCAGAAAACACGGTGTGCTTCACTTAGGAAGTAGATTAGAATTTTTTAAGGACATGATTCCCTGTTCAGTCATACTGGATTTGTTCCAGTGTATCTCTCCTGACTTCACTCTTCATCTGTACTCATTTAGATGACAATGGAGTTAGATAATATTTTACCATGCCATTAGAGTTATCTTTTGGTGTGTGCTGTGATTGCGAATGTGTTGTTACTCAGAGGTATGTGAGTACCATCACTGCGTAAGCAACACACAGTCCCTGCCCTTTGGCCTGTGCCATAAGACATAGGAGCTGCCTCACTTCATGAAACCACAGATCTGCTGAACCCACTGTCCTGTTGCAAGTATCATTCAAAACCTGGAAATCTCAAGAAGAGACAAGAAAAAAATAATATATCTAACACAGGGTTCTGACACATGATTACAATAAATATTATTTGGTATGTACTCCCTGTGCGGATTTTCTGTGCACATGTTTATGTTATCACTAGGTAATGAGGTACACAAGAGGCAAATGGATATTCTTATAGAATAATACTATTTTGTTCACATTTCTACAAATCTCAATAATAGGCATACACACCCCCTTCTTTTTATCTGTATCTGACTCTGAGCAAAAAAATAATATTCAGATGACCCTAAACATAAGGGATGAGTTTCCCACACTTTTGTTTTGGTCATGGTGCCTCTCAAGTTACCCACAAAACGAGGCCAGTGAGTGGCTGTGGTGTAGTCCTTTGCTGTGGTGGACATCGTGGACCAGGTATCTGGTGAAATCTGACAGGGTAACTCTGACAAATTGCATCAGCTGGAAGTCTGGCTCGCTGGTGTATTTGGGAACTGTGGTGACGGGGGTGACTAATGTGTTGCAGTGTTTCTCAAGCTTTGAGGCTGAACATCCTGAGGAAACTCTGATCTCAGAGAAAACCTGAAGGAAGTGCCTTGTGTATGTTGTGGGAGAGGAAGGTTAGGAGGATGGATGAGAAGGAAAGGAATTTTAGGGGATTTCTAATGCTCAAGTCTTGGCAAAATCAGGTCTTGGGACTAGCTCACATTAATAAACAGAGCTTGTTTTGCTGAGTATAGAGAAAAACTGACTTAGTGAGAAAGAAATGAAAAAGCTCCTGTTTTAGAAGTTCTAATATGTGCTCGAAGTTTTCAAAAAGAAAAAGAAAAAAACCAAAACAGGCTAAAGTTCACATTTCCATGTCTTTTTTTCTGTTTTTTTGTCTTCTAGTCTTTAAACAAATGGTTGTTTTCCAAATAAGGTATTTAGTGTTTACATCTTTGGATGAGAAACTGTTTCACAAAATCGTTCTGTGGAGCTAACCCTCACCACGGGGATGTGGCCCAGAGCCTTCATCATGGCTGAGCTCTCTTATCCTACAGACAAACTGAACAGATGAGTGGGATGCAGTATTTCTGGAACTCCTTCCTGCTTCATCCAGCTGCTTCAGAATGATCAGCATGGTTAGTCCTATGTGATGGGGAAACCAGGGGAATAAAGCAATAGTACTTGATTTGCCTGAGGCAGAGAAATTGCTTGGGCCAGTGAAAGTGAATTCAGCAAACTCATTTTACAGGCCTCCATCACGCAGTTCTTTAAGAACACCATCCAACTTACCTCCCAAGGAGTCCAAGCCTGGAAATGTCAGGAAACACTGGAGGTCAGGAGAACAATGATATGATGGGAAAGACATGGAGGGCAAGCTTCAGCACGACCTAGCACATTAACACTATTCACAGTAGCTACTGTGAGTGGCTCAAGGTACAACTGTTTGTACAGTAAGACATCACTAATGCTAAAGGGAAGAGTGGGGGAAATAAAGTCCCTTGCACATATTGCCAATGCATGCAGGCGTTCATATCTGGAAAGCTTAAACGTGAGAGCCCTCCTGTGGTTGTTCTTCAGAAGTATGTTTTTCACCAGGATAAAACAGTCAACAGAAATGTGAAATTAAAGTCCAAGTAGAGAGCAACACATTCATAAAGGAAACCTGTATCTGTGCATGATGGGTATGCATGTGCATGCATACACAGCTAGCAAACATTAGCGGGCAAGCCAACCACACACAGATTGTGTTGGGCAGATCACAAGATTCAACCTGACCAAACCCATGACAATGCAGCAAATCCAGCTGAACCTTGAACACTGAAGCCATTTGCACCTGTGTGAGTCTGACATGCTGACTGCAAGCACAGAGCCACCTCTCCTGTTTCTTTGACAGGTTTGAGGGTAAGGCATATTCTGTGTGCACCCGGAGGGTCAAGGTGAACCAGCCAGCAGAGGAAGGCTGAATGCTACATATGCAGTTATCCCCACACAGAAGTCTGGCCCAAAGCTGATGCCTGACTTTGAGGATTTATTTGAAGCCTCTAAGAGAGCCAAGTGGCCTGACTGGGCCTGAGGCCATCCCATGCTGCTGATGGCAAATTTGCAGATCAGGTTGAGAAGTTACAAGAGAGTACATGGGGCAAGCACCACCAGCAGTAGTTATCCTGTCCGGCAGCTCCCTCCCGTTGGGTGTCAATGCACACATGGCAAAGGACTGCAGACACAGCCAAAGTAAAACTCTCTTTGGGTTTCAGGGATTGCCACCCACCCAGTTCTCACAGCACTCACAGGATTTACAGCTGGGATAATTACCTGTCAAGCTGGGCAGAGTGGTCTGACTGGGGGCTCTTGGGTGTTTCATTCTCTGCTGAATTCACAGTATCTGTTTTTGTCACAGCGCCTGGTGTTATGGGCTGCCTCTGGGGTTTGCACTGGATACTTGTAGGTCTGTCCACCCCAGGCAGATCATATTTGTCAGCTGAGGGTAGAGAAAAAAAATACCACAGTACATACTGTTTTCTCAGTATTTGTGAGTGGAGGGAGGGCAGGACTGCCCTTCTGGGAGCATCACACATTTAAAACCACATAAGCTGGTCATGAATCCATTCTCTAAGGGTGATGGTTTCATGCCTGTACAGACATGCACAAACTGCTGCAATGGTTGTATCTTATTAACAATGATGTATTTTAACTGAAACAGACATTTATTAGTTATTGATATTTCATTAAAAAGAAGACTTCAAAAGCATCTCTCTAAAGTCATAAAAGATCGGAATTCTGGAATATTTATGTCCAAAGTTACAAAACTGTTACATTTTAATGAACAAACAAAAAGCTTTTTTGAACAGAAGTAACCTATATTGCCACATACTGCAAATGCAGGCACTGGTTAACCAGCACCCACTTTTATACAGGTTCCAGACCATGTTCTGAAACTCACTTGCTTAGATAGAGCTTAAACAAACTTGAGTTTGCTTATTCAAGGTAGCAGTATCCAAAGGACTGAACCTCAGTGTAATTATTGCATAAGAGGCTGTGTCCAGAAATTTTAATGTGAAGGACCTGTTTTTATCTTAGATGCTCAAAATAAGAATAGGGATGATGATGCTTTAAGTGACCAATGATCTTTATAGAACTAAGCCATATAATAGTATAAGGGGGATCAAAGCTATTGATGACTCATTTTTGTTTGCAAATGAATGCCCTTTTTATTGTCTGTTGTAGCTTTTTTCAAGGTATTCCTTTTACAGCAGAGGCTGACACCCTCCAGTTTCTCATGTGTCTTCGATATGACATATTTACATCTGGTTGTCTTTTTTTAACAGAAGGTATTATGTCTAGTATTTGCTACATTTGTTAAGAGAAATATGTTTATGGATAAGGCAGTATTTTATGTGCACTTACAAAGACTAAGAAGAAAACCTGTAGACGCTTGATAAAGTGCTTTCTAAAGCCAAGAAAAGAATCTGTGGAAAACTCGCTATCTCTAAGACATTGAAACAATTGGAATTTATACCATTTTCCTTCCTTAAATCGAGGTTATGGAGATATATAGAAGTTTCCACATCATATAAAACATCAGGTTTTCAAACATTCTGCACACTCAGATAAAAAAGTAAAAATCCTAATTATTTTCAAAGTTATTCAAATTCTTGAATATTTTACTTCGGATACAGAAGCATTTCTGCTAGGGCTAATAGGCTTTCTGATTGCTTGACTCACTTGTGCCAGTCAGATGTCTAGGAAGGCAGGGTGCCTGAAGAAAGCGAGCAGATCAGGTGTATTTGATTACATCAGTATATTCCCAGTCAAGTCCCTATTATCCAGCATTATTCTAGAATCTGATGATCAGATCCATGTGTGGACCAATGAATTATCTAAGGAGGCCATGGCAAAGCATTTAAATGTCTATCTAACTCTAGCCATGTGCAAAGGCCATTGGTGATGGGGCTACAAAGAAGATTTAAAGTGAAAGTTTAAATGTTTTTACTGACTGAGGGTCAGATGAACCCAGATTTTACTCTTCTATTTAATGTAACATAAAGCCTTCTTATACTGCAGAATTATAGCCTCTTATTGTGCTAAACCAAGGTTTTGTCTGTGTTTTTTGTGGTGTCATCAACCACAATGACCTTCTGTGAGTTGCAGCTGCAGAAGCTCAAGGCATCTTGCATGGCTGGATGCTGCCATGTTCCCTTACTCATGCCCTAGACCCCTGACCCCATCAGACAAACAGATAGGAGCCATAATTTCGGTGTGCAGCACTAAGTGGTGACAACTGAGGAGAATGGTTTCTCTAATCTTAGGTGCTGTACTAAAGGATATGAAATTTAATATCAGCCATAAAGAAATGTTTTAGAAGATACTTTAATCTCTCTGGGTTAATTGATCTGTATCTTTGGTAAAGCTAATTGTGAAAATCAGCGAAGGTAAGATTTTACCTGTTGTTGTGGATGAACACATGCACAAATACATATGTACAGATGTATAAAGAAAAATCTCTTTAATTACGTTTACTTTTAATTATATTTTAGTTTTTCTTCCTTTATATCTGGAAAAGAATTTTATGCATGAGAAGAATATATGGAAGATGCCTAGGGATCACTGATGTTTCACTGTCAGAATCTTCAGTGAAACAACTAACACTTAAGTGTCCATTGCTGAGGAATGAATCCGACCCATAGTGAACTAATATGGTAAGTCTTGGTATTTTGAGACTGGCAACAGCTGGCAGGTTAACAGTCACCTACTGTGCAAGTCCAGGACATTTTTTTCCCAAGCAAATTTGGATGGGGTTTCCTATTCTAAATTCACACATGCTAATAACGAAATTACACATCTTGTTTGTTGCCACTGCCTAATTATAAAACCTAATTTTCCTCTCCTAACAGAGAGGAGGAAGTATAAATATTTTTATGAACATAAATCTTGATTATGCAGATTGATATTTAAAAAATTAGGGCTGATGATGCTGTTGTGTAAGGACAATTTCCCATCACAAAAAAAGCAGTAAACTAAAGTGGAAGGCTGGTATGTGCTGTAACACTATGAGAATAAAGGAAATCTCTCAAGGAGACTAGCAATTCTGAAGAAGTTTGTCATAAGTCTGACCAGTGCTGGTCCTGATTCTCTTGATCAGGCAAAATTCTTTCTGGAAAATATTTTTTTCATATATGTTGCCTTAAACGTCTTCTAAAACTGTCCAGTTTTTATTATTTCAAAGTGAAAATATAATTAAATTAAAGTGGAAGCCAGTTTTTCTCTCCCATGCAATACGTTGTAGTGACTGACATTCGAGAAATGCTCTTTCTGATTTATACAATATCACCTCCTTCCAAACTTTCATGGATAATTGTAAAACGAAGCCTTGCCTTATAATTTTATCAGGGAATAATTACTCCATTGGTATAACTGTGATCAGGCATGACTTTGTTAACTGCAGAATAAAACCAGAAAAAGTCATTTGGCTTCCAAGAGAAGAAGCTCTGTTGCTCATGCAAGTATCTTTAATAATATTTACCCAGAAATGTACGTACTGGCAGAGAAAAATGTAAAATGTTTTCGTTTCTGCATGTTTGTCCCAGCATGAAAGTCCCTCTTTAATTACTTGCTACAGCTTAAATCCCTGCCAGAAATGGGGAGACGGGTGGGGGAGCAGGCACACGGGGAAGAGCCATTTTAAGAAACAAGAAAAAGTTTTCAAGGCTCTTTTCCTATTGTTGTTTTGCCATGATCTTGCTCTTGAGAGATTCTGAGGTAGGAATGGCTCTTTGCCATCCTTCACAAGTTGGGTACTGAGCATATATGTACAGCAAGCACTGCTGCCATAGCAAGGAGGTGTCTCGCCTGGGCTATAGCCTTGTCCTTCCTTCTCTTTCTTCACCGTTGTGTGCTCCTGGAGACTTCAGAAAGCTGCCTGTCTTTCTCCTACAGTCTGTGCTAAATTACCAAGGTTAAGTACATGCTGCAAAGCCCCTCAGTGCCGCTGAAATGGCAAGACCGGGGAGCTCCTCAGATCTTTCTGAGCTTCAGTAACAGCCTGTTCCCTTTAACGTGGTTTTGACAGGCTGCATATTGCTTCTCTTTGTACAACCTGTACTTTTAGAAGTAGTAAGGTATTTGTGGGTGTCTGGCGAAGGGATCTCAAAATCCCAGCCAGAATGTAAACAAAATACAGTTCTTCAATAAAATTCAATAAATATTGGCCAATATAAACCTGCAAAAATCAGACTGTGCCATGCAACATTAAACCTTGTGAACTGCTGAAATCCCTCACCTCGAGTCTTTTTCAAAAGCACCAGAAAAAACACGGTCTAATGTACACAAATACACAGAGACTGTGTTAGAATGGTATGTAGAGACCAATTAGTGTACTTGCTCTGTATTTTAAGGAGCAACTTTTGAATCTGTCTGTGCATTTAGAAGATGAGGTCTCTAAACCCCAATCCTATTGTCAACAGTGTTTTCTTTGGAACATAAACTGCCTTGACTGAATTTGGAACTGCTCCCAAGTTCAGCTTAGTGCTCACTTCCTGATAAATGGCAGTAGAAAATTTAGACCAGCTAACATAAACATTAGCATCTGTGTCCATAGAGAGAAGGTATGTATAGTAATACTGGGTGGACATCACTTAAAGAATTGTGAAGGCCACTTAAATGCTAGAATCCACCCACCTTTATTTATACAACATTGACAGATGTCTCGTCTGAAGAATCCAGCAAGGCTGTAGGGTGGCGCTGCTCTAATGGCACTTGTCTAGGTCCAAACCAAAAGTATATTTTGCCCAGACCCCATGGAGACCTTATAAATGTGACATATCCAGAATTCCTGTGGGCAAGCTTGTGCTTCTCATGCTATTCCTATTTTTTTAATAAGAATATTTTTTTAATGCTTGTGATGCACAGGCAGGGTCCCTGGTTGTGGAGGAGGTCTGCAAAGCCTGGCAGAGCAGGAGATGATGCTGTCTTTTCTTCTGAGAATACTTAACCAGCTGTTACTATATATGGAGAGGATTACCCATCAGATAGTGCTAAGATCTGAGTAGTTTTGACTCCCAAACAGAAATGTGACTGGGCCAATACTCCCAAGTCCCTTCTGTAAAACCTATGAGTGAGCAATTTATGTACACAGGGAAGTGCTAAGTTAGAGGGACCTGGGAGCAGGGGGGAGAATAAAATATATGGGCGTCAGCTCTTAGAGAACAAAAAGTTCTTCCTTCAAGTAGCATTTGGATGCCCTTGACAGCAGCATCCTCACAATATGCACAACTTGTATCACTACTGTCTTGCAGCAGTGGTTGCAATTCTCTCCCCATCTCTCCTCCCATGCTCATGATATCACCACCTGAAAGGTGCAGGATATGGGGCTTGTGGCAGAGGAGGCGAATGTGACAATGTAGTGAAGAGGTGGGCTTGACTTCCTGGCTGCATGGAGGGAGGACAGAGCAAGCTTGGAGAGTTTGGCCTGTGGCAGGAAGGGTGGCTCAAAACCTGGATCTGACTTTCATGGCCACTGGGACCATTTGGACTACTGTGTATCTTTTCTCCTTTAGCCATTCTGTACACATTCTTACGGACACTCTCCATGATTGAGTTTTACAGGAAAATCTGGACATGTACCATGAGAAGGAATGCCTGTGATATCTGGCCATCATATGGTGACCTTCCAGTTGTCATGACAGAAAGACACAAAACATCAGACATATGTATAGAAGCCATATGGAATGGGTTTTTTTCAGCCTGGAAAAGAGATAATGGGAAAGGAGGTAGAGATGCTGTGGGATAAATACCTGTCTAATGGTATCAGAAAAAGAGTTAATTCAAAAGTTAGGATTAGCTATTTCTCATAGTACAAGAAGTAGGGAACACCCAAGGAAATTAGCAGGCCCAAGGGTCAATGCAAACAGAAGGAAATGCTCCTTTACAAAGAGCATAAATTGCGGAGCTCGTTGATACAGGACATTGTGAAGGCCCAAAGTATAGTTTGATTAAAAAGGAAACTAGGTAAGTTCATGAGGAATAGACTTCTAAAGAGTAATTTAATTGATGAGCTCCAACTTTAACCTTCTACCGAGGAAGTCCTTAAAATAACTCCTGCTCTAGGGTGTAATGTTTTGTCAGGGTAAGGGTTATCTCCATCCTTGCTCTGGTCTAAGACTTTTTTCCAAAACATTTACTGTGGGGCACTGTCAGAAACAGGATGGTGGACTAGGTGGACCTTTGGTTTCAGTGTCACAGTTCAGTACCAAGGAACAGCAGATTGTGGCTGGAGAGTGGAGCTAGAGGTGTTTATACAGGAGTGGCCATTCAGTGACTAACTAGAGAGAACCAAGGGTCTGTGCTTTCAGATCAGGACACCACCTGTGAAGCATTTCCAGCCTCACCTCTGGGCTGGTGCTGAGGAGTCTGCTTGAGTGAAAGGTAGGCTGTGGTGTGGCAGAAAACCAGAGGTGGAGTCCAGGTCCCCAGACACAAAATAGACAATTCACATTTACCTCAAAATTAATTAAGTGACGAGGTACTATAGATCCATATCTGGGCTCTGATGTTTATTGTTTGCATTTCCTTAACTGTCTAACTTTTTGATACAATTGTATAGTAAGGGAAAGAAACAAAACTAATTTCTTCTCTCTCTTTTTTTTTCATTTTCCATTTATAACCAAGCAGATGATTTCTCTATTTTTCTAAGGATCCACACATAAAAATGACTTGGGCAGATATTCTTCTAATACTTCTTCGTAGCCAGATTTCTTTTCCCTTATTTACAGCTTTCTCATTCATTTAATGCATCAGGGATCAATGGAGAACACTGGTAAGCAAAGGTGAAAATAAGCTATAGAGGTGTCTCTGCTCACTATTTTGACTCATCTATTTGTGTTTTGATATGCAAATCAAAGAAGAGGACAAGCAAGTGTCCTGGAAATGTTTTAGTTCCCTTTAAGTTTTATAATGTCTGACAGGAATTTGAGGAGTTGTGACATTTATCCAGCATTTCCAGACACCCTGGAGGCTGGTCAGGATTGTTGTAGGTAAACCAATGGACATCTGGCATGTCCCTTGGATCAGGCAGACCACAAGCACATGGAGTAGGGACCACCCTCACCAAAACCTGATGTGATGCACCTCGTAATTTTCAAAGAAGAAATGCCTTGAATGTCCTCCAATGCCTTCAGAATAGAATAAAGGGGAAGGGACCAGAGGAATGAGTGGTCCTGTGGAGTCCCACAAGAGACACTAATGAAATGACTGTTGGCTGCAATCTGAAGCAGTAAATGAAAGAGTAGGAGTCAGTCACACATTGTCCTCAGTCAGCAGAATTTCTCCACGCTGCACATTCTGTTGTAACTCCCTGAGGCTTCTAGCTATTGCTGCTAGTGTTTCAGTTTCTGTGGGAGAGAGCACTCTATTCCTACTCTTTGCATGTCCTTCTTTAGGTTTAACATGTTCCCAGTTGATCTTCATCTAGTGAACAAACCACTACTTCATGTGCTAAGGTGTCTTTCAAGAGAAAAGAAGCAATTATCAAATGTCAACATTTAGTTCTTTCTTCTTTACTGTTGAAAGATTCCAAGGATTTTACATGTGAATAATAACAAATGCAATCTGGGAAAGGATGAAATGAGACTGAAACAAGCTAAATAATATTTCAGAGGCAAACAAAGATACTAATTATTGTATTTTCAAGTCATTCCCTTGGAGTGACCGGCTGAAAATACTGAAGTTCACTGTAAATGCTTTCAGTGTTTTCTTCCTGCCTCTTCTAAACACAGCACATAGCAGCTTTCAGAAGTTACAATGATGGCTCAGAAGCTATAGGCTAGATCCTCAGCTATGGTGAGTCTTAGCACCTAGATTGAATTAATGGAGGCACAGACACAGAAACCAGCCTACCATATAATGCATCGGGGAAGTCAACTGAAGTGACAAAATAAGTTTTAGTGATGTCTTGCTAAACAACATCCCAGTGATGAGAATTTTTAATGATAGGGCTCATCCCTAGTTATTGTAACTGTTGCTCTGTATTTTTCCCTTTGTGGAGTTTGAGGAAATTCCTAGACGGCTCTATACAAAGAATCCACAAACAACCTTGCTGAATCTTGTGTACTCCGGGAAGGGATAAACCTTTCTGTCTAGCACGGGATGCCCTATTAGCAGAGGCCTTTGTGAAGGCAAAGACCCCTGATGGGCCAGCAAGATAAAACTGATAACAGTCGTTGACTTCGTTTACTGATAACAGTCCTTTGTTTCGAGGAGCCATGATTGCCCGAAGGGGGACCTTTTCCTCATTTACCTACAAAAAGTTGACACCCCCGTCTATGCTAATGAAGATTTTGGTGTTCATACTATACATATATGACTATAGCACTCGTCTCTCTACCCAAATCATACTACATGTCACCTGTGGGTGGGAACCTTGTAGCTTTGGGGATAAAAGCCGGGAAATAGGATCATTGGAACTCACATCTCACCTTCACACAAGTTCACGCACTCTCACATCACACACTTACAACCACACTCACACATTTACAGAGAAGAACTGAGAAGACCAACAAACCAGCTGACGGACTGTGTTCTCTTCCTCTATTCCAGGCAGAAACGCCTATCTGGGTAAGCATTTGTGTCTTTCACCTTTGGAGTAGAAGTATCTCTGGGTTGTAGTATTTACTATTGGTGCTAGCAATATCATTAATAGTGTTTTTGCAGTCAGTGCATTTATCAAAGGCAATTCTGAACCTGTTGTATCTGTCACCTTAATAAACCTTATTTTTGCAACTTTGTGCATCTGTTTCAGTGCAAGTCCTTAGGACTCTGATACGGACAAAGTCATCTGCTTATGACTTTGTGAATCTGTTTCAGTGCAAGTCCTTAGGAGGACTCTGGACAGACAAAGTTTGCATCTTACAGCTTTGTGCATCTGTTTCAGTGAAAGCTCTTAGTAGGGCTCTGGGACAGACAAAGTTGGCTTCTCATGGCTTCGTGAATCTGTTCCGGTGCACGTTCTTGGTATAGAACTCTGGACAGACAAAGTTGTATCTAAACCTTGACTCAACGGGAGGGCTTTACTCCAGCCACCTCGCAGAGGTTTTCCCTTTCTCTTTCTCCCCCCTTTTATTAACTTGACACCCTTAAGCTGCTCTGTACTGACACAAACATGAGGTGAACTTAGCTCTTTCTTTCACACAGACTCAATAAACTGCTTGCACTAACACTGGTCACGAAATGACCATAGACCATGAAATGCTTGTCTGACTTTCTTTATGTTATGAAACACAAAGTATTTCCAAAATTAATCTGGTCATAAGGCTCAGAGAGTTACATAGTTACAAAAGTTTGGGCAAACCTGCCAGGCTTAAATGTATTTCTGGTGAGTAGCCACCCTCATCTAGCAGCAGCAGCAAGAGCAGTGACTGAAGAGGGAAATTGTTTAAGCTTCCAGGGAGCAGTAAGAACTGTGAGTAATATAGTATGTGGTGGTTCTCCTACTGAGGAACAGAAAATCACTGAAAAATACTTTGTAAGGAAGAAGAGCAGCTAACTCCTCTTTCAGGAGAAAACCACAGTTTGGAGGAGGTTTGCAGTTCAGGAGGAACTGCCTTTTGCAAAGATCTTTCATCAGTAGACATCTTGGGATAGGTAACAGAGCCTCAGAAATTGATGCCAATAGTCTTTGAGGGTTGGGTTAGATGACTTCCAAATGTCCCTTGCAACTCTAAGATTATTGCTATCACAGAAGGGGGTTGACAGCTAGCTATACACATAGTTTTTCAATCAAGAAATTAGACAAAGAGACTTCAAAATGGTATTGATTGCTCAGGAGGTACATTTATTTATTTATTTTTGTGTGTTATTCTGGTTTTGTCTCCTTTGCCTCCAAGTATTTTTTATTTTAGATTTTTTGTTTCAAAGACCATTATGACATCACAA
>VZRW01006940.1:1378-13233 GCA_013398125.1 Aegotheles bennettii
GCCCAGGGTGTCCAGAGAAGCTGTGGCTGCCCCTTGCTGGCAGTGTTGAAGGCCAGGTTGTCTGGGGCTTGGAGCACCCTGGTGTGGTGGGAGATGTCCCTGCCCATGGCAGGGGGTGGCACTGGATGAGCTTTAAGGTCCCTTCCCACCCAAACCAGCCTGGAATTCCATGATTCCAATTGTGCTGTGGGAGCAGTGGGAGGTGGGGAGCAGTCAGCTGGTGTGAAGGCAGAGGGATTTAAGGATCTTTTCCTTTTTGTGTGGTGGCATCTGGCTGGGCTGCGTGGGGAGTTACTCTGGGTTGTTGGGGTTGGAGCAGCGGCTCTGCTGTGGGTTCTTAGAGTCATAGAATCATTCTGGTTGGAAGGGACCTCCATGGTCATCAAGTCCAACCTTTATCCCATCATCTTCCTCCAGCCAACACCAGTTATCCTGCTCAAGGAGGGCACGGACACCTCGCAGGGTGTCCCCCAGCTCGTCAGCAACATCAATGCCTGCCAGGTCATCGCCGAGGCCGTGCGCACCACGCTGGGGCCTCGTGGCATGGACAAGCTCATCGTGGATGACCGGGGTAAGCAGTGGCCTTTCACAGCCAGGTGGAGAAGTCCCTCAGAAATGATCTCCAGTGATCTCCAGGCTGGCAGTGTGTGTGTTTAATCAATCTTTATATCAGAAGCAGCATTTGCAGATGTTCAGGCTCTCCTCGCCCCATACTGAGCTCTGACAGCAGAGCTTCAGTCTCTATCTCAGTGTCCAGTTTAGCTCCTTGACTCTGCCTTCTGCTGAGGAGATCATGACCAGCCCCACCTGCTCGCTGCCTGCTCACCTGAGCTACAGCAGCCATGCTTCTTTTTGTGAGGTTGGGTAGGTCCAGGATTAGTGGGACTACACACGAGAAAGTCCTTGCTGGAAGGGAGAAACCATGTCTTGAACCTGATCTCCATCTGCCCGTGACCATCTCTAGTTATTCTTCAAACATGTGGAGTTCCTCAGCGCTCGTGGCTGAGCGTGAGGTCAACCAGGTTGAGTTTTTGGGTTTGATGTGGGGATGAGCCTCACCTCTGGCTGAAAGGACTCGTGTGAAGTCACCAGACAAATGCATTTGTGGTTTTTTATTGGTGCTGCTGAAGGGCAGGGTGGAAGGGCTTAGTCTTCAAAGAGTTTTTACAACTAGGAGCTGTAATAACTTAATAAAAGAGTAATTTGATTTAAATTTACCTTCACTACGGTTGACTTCTACTCTCTTTCTTCATGTGAAGGTCAGAGTAAGATCTGGTTTTGTCTGGGAAGGCTGTTGAGAAGCAAGAGGGAAATTTAAAGCCCCTATTTATGGATGTGATGAGTTATTCTGCACTCAGACTAAATTCACTTGATCTGCTCCAAAAATGGACTAAAAAGACGTGGTTGATACGAGATGGAGGCACCTCCTGAGGAACCTTCTGTGAAACAGCAGCTCTGGGATCCCCCTGGCCATGGGGGTGACCCCTTCACTTTCCATTCAGCCGATTTATGGTTGTAGGAGTGTCACTTGTTACAAGTCCCTCTCCAGCTTTCCTGGCGCCCCTTCAGGCACTGGAAGATGCTCTGAGGTCTCCCTGGCGCCTTCTCCTCTCCAGGCTGAACACCCCCAACTCTCTCAGCCTGTCCCCAGAGCAGAGCTGCTCCAGCCCTTGGAGCATCTCCGTGGCCTCCTCTGGACTCTCTCCAACAGCTCCATGTCCTTCTTGTGTTCTTGTGTTGGGGACTCCATAGCTGAACCCAACTTGACTTCCTTTTGTACCTCAATCCTAGGCAAAGCCACTATCTCTAATGATGGTGCCACCATCCTGAAGCTCCTTGACGTTGTCCATCCGGCTGCCAAGACCTTAGTGGACATCGCCAAGTCGCAGGACGCAGAGGTAGGAGGGTCACCTGGCTGTGCTCAGGAGTAACCTGAGCAGCCTGTGCCAGCAGACTTGCTCCCCTTGGTGGTTGTGTGGGTTGGAAGCTCATGGGTGGCTGTTTCTGGCATTTATTCTGGTTTCTTTATTGACCCCTTCTCTTTTGCGATCACTTTCAAACCTTTTACACTGTTTCAGCCAGATCTGATGAGCAGTGGGGTTTGGAAACTTCAAACTTCACTTCTCAGGAACATGTGTGGCTGGGAAAGGAGACTTCACCCTCAGAGGGGATGTCTGAACCCAGCCCTGCTTAACCACCAAAGAATCCAGCCTCAAATCTGTGAGCAGAGAAAATTATGGGATCACAGAATCCCACAGTGGTTTGGGTTGGAAGGAACCCTCAAGATGATCTGGTTGCAACCCCTGCCATGGGCAGGGACACCTCCCACCACACCAGGTTGCCCATCCAGCCCCTTGAAGGCTGCCAGGGAGGGGAGTTGAGTTGTGGGATGTGATTGCTCTTGGAGCCCTCGTGTGGTTTGAAGCTGCTCTCGTGGTGGCTCCGTGGTATGTGGGTGACACCGAGCGTTTCCTCTCCATGCAGGTTGGTGATGGCACCACATCAGTGACTCTGCTGGCTGCTGAGTTCCTGAAACAAGTGAAGCCCTACGTGGAGGAAGGTCTCCATCCTCAGATCATCATCCGTGCCTTCCGCACAGCCACACAACTGGTAAGGCAGTGCCACCTGTAGCGAGGGAGGGTGTGGAGCTGAGGGGTGTGCTGGGCTTCTCCAGAGTGTTTGAGGAGAGGAATTCTGGGCCAGAGAGGGAGAAGAACACTTCCAGGCACGAGTCAGTGATGAATGGGCGTGGGATGGGACAGTAAGGATCTTGTGGTGTCTCACTGCCAACGTCAGCTGCCTTTTCTGGTGTCTGAGCTGTTGTTACCAGCTGGAGCCTCTCAAGTGCTGTTGCTTCCTTATCTTTTGCTCCAAGGCTGAATAAAGAAGTGGGAAAACTCCTTCCCATTCTTCTAATTGCTGCTGCTCCTGGGTGAAGCCTCTTTGGAGGTTAACTCCTTCAGTCCTTTGGTTCCTCTGGAAGCAGTGGAGCAGCTCTGAGCCTCTTTCTGATCCTTTTAAACGTGTTTTGGTGTGGTGCTGGGAGGGGAGGGACTGTCTTAAGTGCTTGAAACTTCAGTGGTGCTGAAGTAGGGAATAAAAGGTGATGGAAAATACGAAGAGAAGAGTGAAATCTGATCAGTTTAGGAGAATGAATCACTAATCCAGCTGCTGGCTTGTGTCTTGGCAGGCTGTAAACAAGATCAAAGAGATTGCCGTTACAGTGAAGAAGGAAGATAAAGAGTAAGTTTCCCTTATGGATGACCTGGTTGTGTAACCAGGGTTGTTCTGGAGCTCTTGGAGTTTCCTGCTCCTCGGGGAGGGGGGGAGATGCTGAGCTCTCACCTGGGCTGCAGCAGAGTATGTAGGCCAGTCTCTTCCAGTGCACGTGGAGGAAGCTCAGGACCAAAATAAGTGGCCTGATTTCTTGTGCTGCAGTCAGTGGCAGCGTTAAAGGCTTGTGAGGATCAGGTGGCTTTGGAGCTGTTGAGCACGTGACGTTAGAAAGGGAATAGCAGCGAGGAAATGATCCTTTCACGTGAGGTGGGGGTACTGGAGTTCATCTTCTCACTGTGCTGTAGACTCTTGTCTGCTTGGTCTGACCTTTACAACAAGTTGAGCTGCATAAGCATCTTAAATAAACCAAACTGAGTTGTGCTCTTTCCACTGTGAGGCAAAATAGAGCAGTTTTCATGGTCAGCAGTAAGTTTGGTGATAAAACCTGGGAGCTGGATCCCTATTTCCCTGGTGTCCCTTTCATCATCCACTTGAATGTGGCATCTGTTATCCAAATTAATTAACATGACCTTGTGTCTTGATGTCTTCCTCGCAGTGAGCAGAGGAGCCTGCTGGAGAAGTGTGCAGCCACAGCCCTGAGCTCGAAGCTCATCTCCCAGAGCAAGGACTTCTTCTCCAAGATGGTCGTAGATGCTGTGATGATGTTGGACGACTTGTTACAACTCAAAATGATCGGGATAAAGAAGGTGCAAGGAGGTGCCCTGGAAGTAAGTTCTGTCAGAGCCTGTCCTGAAAAGATCATGGCTCTCTGATGGGTTTGCTGTAGCAGAAATGAAGCCTGGCTTGCTCCTAGTGCCTGTTGGGGGACCACCAAAGTGAAACAAAGCTGTTGGTGTGAGGAGAGAGGTCACTTAATTTTCTTTAGGTAGAAAATCTGGGGTTTTTTGAGCCGAATCCAGTCTTAACTTGCTCCCTGTTACTGATCCAAATTCCTTTTGTACCCCTGCAAAGGATAGAACAGGTTTTTTTGTGGGAAGTCTTTGTTACCTCTGGAACCAAACCCAGTCCTGCACTGGGGAAAACACCAGGGAAATGTGAAGGGGCTGATGTAGCAGGGCAGGTGGGACGTGTGGTTTATGCCCATGGGTGTTGTTCTTGAGCTGTGGGACAGCTGCAGTGTCCTTGCTGTCCTGTGTAGGTCTGGCCCATTGCTTGGGACCCTTCTGTAGATGAAAGCACTCCACAGCCTCCATGAATCATTATCCTGTGGCTGTTGCTGTCTGCAAACACTCTGCACGAGCGTTTTCATTGAGAAGCAGCATTATAATTATGCCATTATCTTGCCCAGACAACTAATTTAGTGAATTAGGAACATTTCAGCTTCTGTTTTTGTGGTGTCTGGGGCTGCTGGCACTCTGAGGCTTCCAAGAATTGGTCCCCTGGGGAGGGAGGATGGTGTCTCCTGTTCAGCTCTCCCTACTCCTTATTCTTTTGCGCTGTGGGACTCCTTGGAGACCTCTGTGAGGATGGGGTGAATAATTTAGGACTCTGCTTTTCAGGGTGGTTCTGTGGGAGATCCTGGGACATCTCAACTTATCCGTGAGAGCAGAGAAAGTCTGTGCTGGTCCTGGCTTAGGGACAGGGACCCTCTGGGCTCTGCAGCGTGGGGTTGGATACCAGAAGGTGGGGAGTTTTAGGTGCTGATTTCTCTCCTAGCCACGAAGTGGAGAAGTTCGCTTCAGGGGGCAGTGTTGGGCAGGGCAGTCCTGCTCCAAAACCATCTTGGAGGTGGGGATGGAGCTTGAGGAAACAAATTAGGGTGAAAAAAAGCAGTGTGGGACTGTGGATGGGAAGTATCCATCTTCAAAGGGTAGGGATGGGAAAGACATCAGAGAGAGAGAACAGATTGCTCTGTCCCTTGATCTTGGGATGGTGTGGAACATCTTTGGCTGTGGTGTTTTAAGGGGTGGGAAGGAAGTGGTAGAAGCTGGGTTTGTGAGGAGGGAGAAGAAAGTATGTGCTGCTCATTTGCTTTATAAAAGTGGGTTAATCAGAGGAGAGAGACAACTGGTGGTGAGCACGTTGTAAATGAGGCCTTGGAAAGCAGGGAGTCTCCTGTGGGAGTTATTAACCCTGTGGAGAAGACCCTGGGAGGCTGAGCCTAATGCAGATCCCTGTCTCCAAGGACTCACAGCTGGTGGCCGGGGTTGCCTTTAAGAAGACGTTCTCCTACGCTGGGTTTGAGATGCAGCCCAAGAAGTACCAATCCCCCAGGATCGCCCTGCTGAACGTGGAGCTGGAGCTCAAAGCTGAGAAGGACAACGCCGAGGTCAGAGTGAACACGGTGGAGGTAAGAGCTGAAAGAGGAGCCTGTCCTGCTTCCTCGTGTCCACCAGGGCGTGGTGACCACTTGAGAGCCAATGGGATAAATGGGATTTGCCTCCTGCGTGTCCTCCCCCTCCTGAAAATAGCAGGTGGGGGTGTGCTGCCTCCTTTGGGAGAGGAGTATGACTTATGAGCCAGCAGTGTGGCCAAGAAGGCCAAGGGCATCCTGGCCTGTATCAGAAATGGTGTGACCAGCAGGAGTAGGGAGGTGATGGTGCCCCTGTACTCGGCACTGGTGAGACCTCACCTTGAGTGCTGCGTCCAGTTCTGGGCACCGCAGGATGGGAAGGACATTGAGGTGCTGGAGCGAGTCCAGAGAAGGGCAACGAGGCTGGGGAGAGGTCTGGAAAACAAGAACCAGCTGAGGGAACTGGGGTTATTGAGCCTGGAGAAGAGGAGACTGAGTGGAGGCCTTATTGCCCTCTACAACTACCTAAAGGGAGGTTGTAGTGAGGCTGGTGTTGGTCTCTTCTCCCCAGTTGCTGATGACAGGACGAGAGGAAATGGCCGCAAGTTCCATCAGGGGAAGTTTAGGTTGGAGGTTAGGAAGAAGTTCTTTCCTGAGAGGGTGGTTGGGCACTGGAATGGGCTGCCCAGGGAGGTGGTGGAGTCACTGTCCCTGGGTGTGTTCAACAAACGGGTTGATGAGGCACTTGAGGCCATGGTCTGATGGTCTGATGGTTAGGAATATGATGGATAAAGGTTGGATTTGATGACCCTGGAGGTCCCTTCCAACCATAATGATTCTATGATTCTTTGGTGTGAAATGGAGTGACCTGAAATGACCTGGGAGTGGAGATCAGTTGTGTGCCAGGGCTGCGTGGAGCAGCATCACCACTGCCCTTGTTTTAGCCAACCTCTGCCTTCCAGGTGCCCTTTGCAACCCTTTGTAACACAGTGTTTGTTCTCTCCTCCTCCCCTCTAGGATTACCAGGCCATCGTGGACGCCGAGTGGAACATCTTGTATGACAAACTGGACAAAATCCACAAGTCAGGAGCCAAAGTTGTCCTGTCCAAGCTTCCCATCGGGGACGTGGCCACTCAGTACTTTGCAGACAGGGACATGTTCTGTGCTGGCCGCGTCCCGGAGGAGGATCTCAAGCGGACCATGATGGTGAGCTGCCTCCTTCCACAACAGAGACCTCAGTTTCCACGATGCCAAGCTGGTCCTTCCCAAAACAGGGCAGCACCTGGGGACTGAACTCACTGTTCTTACAAAGACATAAAACTAAAATCACATCGTTTTTTTGCTAGCAGCATGATTAGAATCCTAGAATCATTATGGTTGGAAGGGACCTCCAGGGTCATCAAGTCCAACCTATTCCTAACCATCAGACCATTAGACCATGGCCTATTATGTGAAGTTGCCATAAACTGACAGAGCTGTTCCTTGATGGAATGAACAATCCCACACTGGTTGTATCACTAGAGATTTATTTTCCCTACTTCTTATCTGTTCCATAGGATTTTTTACCCCCCCTAAACTTTCTTTGTGCTGTGAGAAGCAGCATAATCTCATGTTGCTGTTGATGATTACTTCTGATGTTGGGGTTATTTAGCCTGGAGAAGAGGAGACTGAGTGGAGGCCTTATTGCCCTCTACAACTACCTAAAGGGAGGTTGTAGTGAGGCTGGTGTTGGTCTCTNGCCTATAATGTGAAGTTGCCATAAACTGACAGAGCTGTTCCTTGATGGAATGAACAATCCCACACTGGTTGTATCACTAGAGATTTATTTTCCCTACTTATGTGTTCCATGGGATTTTTTACCCCCCCTAAGCTTTCTTTGTGCTGGACTCCAGAGCCCGTGAGAAGCAGCATAATCTTATGTTGTGTTGAGGATTACTTCTGATGTTGGGGTTATTTAGCCTGGAGAAGAGGAGACTGAGTGGAGGCCTTATTGCCCTCTACAACTACCTAAAGGGAGGTTGTAGTGAGGCTGGTGTTGGTCTCTTCTCCCCAATTGCTGATGACAGGATGAGAGGAAATGGCCTCAAGTTCCATCAGGGGAAGTTTAGGTTGGAGATTAGGAAGAAGTTCTTTCCTGAGAGGGTGGTTGGGCACTGGAATGGGCTGCCCAGGGAGGTGGTGGAGTCCCCGTCCCTGGGGGTGTTCAACAAACGGGTTGATGAGGCACTTGAGGCCATGGTCTGATGGTCTGATGGTCAGGAATATGATGGGATAAAGGTTGGACTTGATGACCCTGGAGGTCCCTTCCAACCAGAATGATTCTATGATTCTATTCTATGATTCCACTTGAGGTGACCTGCCTAGATACTTGAGTAGAAGGATTTTCTTGTCTGAATCTGGCCTGCAGCGTGGTTTTGCATCAGCTCTAAGGCCGAGCTGGCTCTGAAGGGTGGGAACCCACTGGGTAAATCTGTCAGTGCTGGTGATGCTGTGCTTTGTCTGCTCTCCTCAGGCCTGTGGTGGCTCCATCCAGACGAGTGTCAACGCCCTCTCGGATGATGTTCTGGGACGATGTGAACTCTTTGAGGAGACTCAGATTGGAGGAGAGAGGTAAATACAGCAGCTGTGAACCTGGGGTCATTCTGATGGCAGTTTGACAAGCTGAGGGTCTGAGTGTTGGCAGGTCCAAGCCTCTCCCAAGGTGATGGTGTGAAAACACAGTTGTGTTGTTGCTGCTTGTTAGGAGGCTGAGGAGGGAGGAGGCAGGAGCACGTTCTCATCTGAGTCTTTTATATACCTTTAAAAATAGAGACTTGTTCCCCAATGCCATGTAGGAGACAGGATGGTGGTATCTCAACTTAAAAAACAGATTGATGAGGCACTTGAGGCCGTGGTCTAGTGGTCCAGTGGTTAGGAATATGATGGGATAAAGGTTGGACTTGACCCTGGAGGTCCCTTCCAACCATAATGATTCTATGAATCTAAAAGCAACACTTTTGGGGTTGATGGTGGCACCCATCTGATACCCCTGTGCCACATCAGTGTGAATGAAGCTGGGTGCTGTATAATGGGGTTCTAGAGGAGAAATCCTCTTTGGGACCTCCTGCTCACACCTGCTGTGTCCTGCCAAGGGAAAATGAGAGCACTGCTTTAACGCAAAGCCCTGGCAGCAGGAAGAGAGGAGCTTTTCCTGGATCAGCTTGAATTTCACTTGTGCATTGCCTGGCTCTGCTCCCTCTTAGCTCGAGGTGTGATGGGGACACTGGGGAGGGTGGAACGGCTTCAGTCGTGCATCTGCCTTGTGAAGAGCTTCTCCATGCCCGTGCTGTAGTATTGGTGGGAAGCCTGTTGAGCAGCACTGCTTCTCCCTCACCTTAACCTTTTCTCCTTGTGCCACTGGCAGGTACAACTTCTTCACAGGCTGCCCAAAGGCAAAGACTTGCACCATAATCCTGCGGGGGGGTGCAGAGCAGTTCATGGAGGAGACAGAACGGTCCCTGCACGATGCCATCATGATAGTCAGGAGAGCAATCAAGGTGAGCACGGGCAGAGATCCATCCCTGCTGGCTTGGGGTTGATCACACCTGGCAGGGCTGTGACTCCTCCTAGAAACCTTCTCACACGCCAGCGTTTGGCCGAGGTCTCTCGGGAGGGACCAGGAGCTCTCAGCAGTGGAGTGGAGCGTGTGGATGGGTGGCAGCTGATGGATGAACTCAAGTGCTGTTCTGCTGCCAAAGCAGGGCTGTCTCTGCACCATTGCCAAGTGCTTTTCAGGCATGCTGGGATTTTACCTTCTCCTCCCTCCAGCTGTAAGTTGTGCTGGCTGGGTTGTGGTGTGTTCTGCAAGCACCTCCATCCTGAAGGAACAGGATCTGGGAGCAGCGGGTCCATTTTCACTCATTTGAATAGCAGGATCAGTGTCATGTTCCCTCTTGTGGTGGCTGCTCTCTGCAGGTCACTGTCCCCTGGCTGTGACACCAAGCCTGGGAGCACCAAGAGAGGAGTCTGAGGTGCAAGGTGCTGGTCCTGTGTGGGAGATGCTGCCCAACAGTGGGTGTTTCTGGGTTAACGTGGTGTTTTCTGGTTAAAAACAGCTTTGAGGCTGAGTGCCCTGAGGGGATGGGAAGAAGCACGTCAAGGTTTTTTAGAGCTGTTTTTCTTTCAGAAAGAACATCCTGATCTCCATGCTGAAACAAACAGGGAGGGGAAAAAATAGCAGAACTTGGCTGTGAAGTGCTGCTGCAAATATCTTGAAGTTGGAATGCTTTAGAATCCCAGAATCCCAGACTGGTTTGGGTGGGAAGGGACCTTAAAGTTCATCCAGTGCCATCCCCTGCCATGGGCAGGGACACCTCCCACCACACCAGGTTGCTCCAAGCCCCATCCAACCTGACCTTCAACACTGCCAGGCAGGGGCAGCCACAGCTTCTCTGGGCACCCTGGGCCAGGCTCTAACCACCCTCACACCAAACAATTTCTCCCTCCCATCCCATCTCCATCTCCCCTCTGGCACTTGGAACCCGTTCCCCCTCGTCCCATCACTCCCTGCCCTTGGCACCAGTCCCTCTCCAGCTTTCCTGGAGGCTTTACAAGAGTGAGGGGAACTTGTCCAGCACAAGGGGGCTGTGTTCTGCCAGCCCTCCCAGTACAGTGTCCCAAAACCACCCCTTTATCTGGTGCACTGCTGATAGGAGCTGCTGGTGGCTGCTGCTGGACGTTCTTGACCTGCTTCTGAAGCTCCCAAGGGTGGCAACAGCCTGGGTTGTGGATTCCCCTGGGCCTGGTGTGTCTCCATCACCCTGACGTGCCACGCTTGCAGGAAGGGAGTTTCCTTAGAGTTTCCCCTTCTCTTCCAGAACGACTCGGTGGTTGCCGGTGGTGGTGCCATCGAGATGGAGCTCTCCAAGTACCTCCGGGACTATTCCAGGACCATTCCAGGCAAACAGCAGCTGCTGATTGGTGCTTATGCTAAAGCCCTGGAGATCATTCCCCGCCAGCTCTGCGACAACGCCGGCTTCGATGCCACCAACATCCTGAACAAGCTGCGAGCCAAGCACGCTCAGGTGGGTGCCCACCTTCCAACTGAGGGCTGGGAGGCAGCACCAGTCCCGGGTGGGATTTATTCATAGAATCCTAGAATCATTATGGTTGGAAGGGACCTCCAGGGTCATCAAGTCCAACCTTTATCCCATCACATTCCTAACCATCAGACCATCAGACCATGGCCTCAAGTGCCTCATCAACCCGTTCCTTGAACACCCCCAGGGACGGTGACTCCACCACCTCCCTGGGCAGCCCATTCCAGTGCCCAACCACCCTCTCAGGAAAGAACTTCTTCCTAATCTCCAACCTAAACTTCCCCTGATGGAACTTGAGGCCATTTCCTCTCGTCCTGTCATCAGCAATTTGGGAGAAGAGACCAACACCAGCCTCACTACAACCTCCCTTTAGGTAGCTGTAGAGGGCAATAAGGTCTCCTCTCAGTCTCCTCTTCTCCAGGCTCAATAACCCCAGTTCCCTCAGCAGTGGGAGCTCTCCTGAGCCTGGTGGATCCGGTGTAACTTAGCCAAGCCCATGTTGGGCTCGTGTCCTCTTTGATTTAATGCAGTGTTTTGTTTTCAGATCAAGTGTGGGCTTGATGTTGGTTTCTATAAAGGGAAAGGATCTGCTTTCCCTTTGATCACAGCTGTCGGGTGACTTCTGGAGCTGGGAGTTTTGATTGGCTCGTTAAAAATGCATCGTTTGTCAGGAGGAAAGCTTCTATATTAAACATTAAAGTAGTGGAGTGGAGAAGCTGGCCAAGCCATGTGTCTTCTGGAGGAGCTGAAGGTCTGGGCTGCTTGAGATCACTTTGTGCACACGCAGTCCTGACCTGGGCATTGGCTTCTCTCTCTGGGGGGTCACTGCCACCACGTTTCATCCTGCTGATGCTTGTGGGGTGAGGGGGAAATGCCCCAAAATGAGTGGGGCTGCAAAAGCTGGGGCTGTGGGTGAGGAAGTGAGGCAGCAGTGGAGTGGAGGTCAGCCCTGTGCTTCTACATCTTGGGAATGGAGCTTCTTTCCCTCAGATATTCACGGAATTCCAGGCTGGTTTGGGTGGGAAGGGACCTTAAAGCTCACCGAGTCCCACCCCCTGCCATGGGCAGGGACACCTCCCACCACACCAGGGTGCTCCAAGCCCCAGCCCACCTGGCCTTCAACACTGCCAGGGAGGGGCAGCCACAGCTTCTCTGGGCACCCTGGGCCAGGCTCTCACCACCCTCACACCAAACAATTTCTCCCTCACATCCCATCTCCATCTCCCCTCTGGCACTTGGAACCCGTT
>VZRW01006940.1:13381-37703 GCA_013398125.1 Aegotheles bennettii
CAGAGCAGAGCAGAGGGGGACAATCCCCTCCCTCGACCTTCTGGTCATGCTTTAGATGCAGCTGTGGATCCCGGGGACTTTCCAGGCTGCAAGGACACGCTGCCAGCTCATGTTGAGCTTCTCACCACCCAACACCCCAAGTCCTTCTCCTCGGGGCTGTTCTCAATCCGATTCTTCCTTCACACAGCAAGCTTCAACCTCTGCCTCTCCGTGAGCCTGTGTCTCTTTCCTCCAGCACTTTCCCCGATGTCCCCACCAGCCCAGTAACAGCATCCCAGAATCCTAGGGGTTGGAAGGGATCTCGAAAGCTCATCCAGTCCAACCCCCCTGCCAGAGCAGGGTCACCTAGAGTCCATCACACAGGAACGCATCCAGGAGGGGTTTGAATGTCTCCAGCCAAGGAGACTCCACAACCTCTCTGGGCAGCCTGTTCACCCCAGTAACACCCCAGTTACACCCCAGTAACACCCCCCCTTCCCTCTTCTCTCCCCCCAGGGTGGGATGTGGTTCGGTGTGGACGTCAACAACGAGGACATCGCTGATAACTTCGAGTGCTGCGTGTGGGAACCGGCCATCGTGCGCATCAACGCGCTGACGGCCGCCTCCGAGGCCGCCTGCCTCATCGTGTCCGTGGACGAGACCATCAAGAACCCCCGTTCCAACGTGGAGGCTGCTCCTGGTGGCCGTGGCAAGGGCAGGGTCAGACCCCACAACCACTGAGCCCACAGCTCCAGGCGTGCTGAGGGCCAGAATTGATTCCTCCCTTAATTAACGAGCTGGCACCAGATGGTCGCTCCGAGGGCTTTGCAGGCAACCACTGGCCCTTGGTTAATTAAAGTCCAACCTTGACGGTGGCCTCCTGGGAGCTGCCCTGCCCCAGGGTCTTCTGCCCCAGGGTCTTCTCCTGCCCCAGGGTCTCCTCCACAGCACTGATCCCCTCGGGCTGACCTCCCCCCGGAGCGGGGCCGGTGTCGGTTTTGCTCCTATTTATACTCTTTTTATTTTTCTTTCTGTTCCTTTCTGCTGGGGGTTTTCAGCCCGGGTTGGAACACAATAAAAGAGATGATGGTTCCTCTGTCCTCTTCTTCCCCAGGGTGCTGGAGTTAACACTTAAACCTTTTCAGTTGTTTTTTTGCCCCGTTTTAGGAGCCGGTGCTGTGCTGGGAGCTCCCAGTCCGCCCCAGTTCTCCCAGCACGGATCCCTCTGCCCGGGTGAGCTCCCCCCTATTGCTCAGTGACATTTTTAATTGGATTTTTGCTTAATGGACCATTCACAACTCCCTTTCTGCTTGATGGGAGGCGCTGGGGGCAGCAGCTGCCTCTGATCTGGGAGCTCCAGGGATGGATCCTGGCTCTTGGGACACCTCTGGTAGGACAATTTTGGGGAATATGGGCAGGTTGGAAGTGGGGGCTGATTCCACAGTTGTAACTGGGAATTCTCCAGGCTCTCTTCAGAAATTAATCCCTCTTTTTTTCTTCCAAGGCTGTTCAGAAATCAAATTTCTTTATTTTTAGCAGAATTGGCACAAAAACCTTGCCCCTTTACCCTGTTCTGTCCCTGTGCCCCATGGGGCTGGAACAACGGAGACAGATGGGTCCCAAACCCCCTGTGCCTGCAGGGAGTGGGAGAGATGCTTCCAGTAAGCCCCCAAAAAGTGCAACTGGTCTCACTGGTTTTGTGCTGACCCCCTTGTGCCTGCAGGGAGAGGGAGAGATCATAGAATCATAGAATCATTCTGGTTGGAAGGGACCTCCAGTGTCATCAAGTCCAACCTTTATCCCATCATATTCCTAACCATTGGACCATTAGACCATGGCCTCAAGAGCCTCATCAACAGATGCTTCCAGTAAACCCCCAAAAAGCTCAACTGGTCTCACTGGTTTGGTGCTGGAGCTGGCCCCCAGGGCAGTGACAACCCCACCTCACTCCAGGTCTTTATTCACCACCGAACCATGAAATAACTCTTCACACACCATTTTTTTGTGTTTTTTTTGCTGTAATTCTTTAAATACACATGGTTTACACTCGGCAAAGTTTCAAAGCAACAACATCAAAGTGCATCTACAGGTGAGAGGACCAACCAAAGTGCTAAAAACACGGCCAAAACCCCCCGGAGCCTCTCCACGACCCCCCCCAGCATCACCAGCACCCCCTCCTCGGGCCGGTTCCGCAGCGAGGACCTGGTTTAGCATCAAGGGTTAAAGGGTTGGGGAGGGGGTGGAAAGGGGACGTTTGGTTCTCCAGACACTGGCACATCGCTGCGAAAGACTAAAATAGACCTAAATTTATCGAGATTTAAAAAAATAACTCAGGAGGTGAAGTCGCTACCTCTGGTTGGAGGTGGGGAGGGGGGTGGAGGTCGCTTGGGAATCGCTCGCCGGGGCTGAGCTGCTGCCGGAGCCCTTCAGGGCAACGATTGTGATTCCTGTATATATATAATAATATATATTAATAAGTATATATATTTTTATATATATATCTCATTTTTCTCTCCCCATGGGCGGCGCATCCTCTGATTATCTCGAAGCAAAGTGTGCGGGACCGTGCTCGCTTCCCCCGAGCCCCCCCCAGCACCATTGCACTCGCTTGTCCCCGGCCCCAGCCTGCCTCGTCCCCCCCTTCCCTGGGGGCTCAAACCCGAGGCTGGCTCAAAAAATCCCATTTTTTCCCCATTTTCGGGCAGTTTTTCCTCCTCTCCTCTGCAGGGGCAGGAGGGACCGTTTGCCCACCGCGGGGATTTATTTTGACCCCCACTGATGGGGGAGGTCACAACAAACCATCTCCAGGTCCTAAAATTCCTCCCCCTCCCTGTGGGGTTTTTTTTTGGTGTTTTTAAAGCATTTGATCATTTGGCACCAATTGCTTTTGCTCCACCCCAACCCGCAGGTTTTCAACCCAAAATGAGAGGCTGAAGCTGCGCGCCGGCTCCTGGGTTGGGCTCCTCAGAGAGCTGAGAGAAAACGGCATTCAACCACTTTAAGAGCTTTCATCACCACTTTTCATGGGGTGTTTTGTTCTCTTTTAACCAAATTTGGAGCCTTTTGGTATCCAAGGTCCTGCTGTGGCTGTGCCTTGGGTGGCAGCTGGGACCATGACCCACAACCAGAGGTGGGCTATTTGTTTTTTTGCCTTCTTCACTTGATAATCGTAGAATCATGGCATGGGTTGGGTTGGAAGGGACCTTAAAGCTCATCCAGTCCCATGGTCAGGGACACCTCCCACCAGACCAGGTTGCTCCAAGCCCCATCCAACCTGGCCTTCAACACTGCCAGGGATGGGGCATCCATAAAGAGGTTTCAAAACCTCCTCGGATGGAGCCAACCTGGGGGGTTCCCCCTTTCCTGGAGACCTCACTCCCCTGGGGCATCCATAAATAGGTTTCAGAACCTCCTTGGATGGGGCCAACCAGTGGGGTTCCCCCTTTCCTGGAGACCTCATGCCCCTGGGCCCCCCACCCACGCTGGGCTCGATGGATGATGAGGAAGCTCCAACACATGGGGGAGAGAAAAACATGGATTTGGGATAAATTTGCCCCCCCTGAGCTGGCTTTGCTGGTGTTCCTCTGGAGATCCCTGACCAGCACCCAAATTGAAGTCAATGGGAATGTTGCAGGCGTTGGCCATGGGAAAACTTTGGGCAAATTCCCAGAAAAGGACTAAATCCCCCCAAAACTGCTCCAGTGGGAACAGGCTCTGGCAGGAACCAGCAGCACCATCCACCCAACCCCACCAGATCTGGCCATCACCACGACCTTGAGCTGATGCTCACCTTGGGTTGGGCAGTTGTGCCCTGGCTTTTGCTGGGGATTGTCATCGCAGAGCCCCTCTGGGGCTTCTCTAGGGTCTAGTATAGGGTTGAGCTCACGCTGCAGCTTGTCCCTTCCCTACCGGCATCCGAATGCGCCGCTTGGTTTCAAGGCTTTCCTGGAGGATTTGGTCTTCTCCACCGTTTCCACGTCAAGGTTCCATCCCATGGGGATGGGGGTGGACGATGGGGGTTTGTGGGGGGCCATGAGCCAGTGGGATGGAGAGGGAAAGCAGCAGGGAGACCATCAACGTGACATTTCAGCAGAAGAAAGACGGAGCCGTTAATGAGCTCGTTGCCATTAACAACCCGGGCAATTAGGAGCCACCACGAGGGCCAGGGAGACACAGGGCTCATTACCACTATGGCTGCACCAGCCACCTTCATCCCTAGCTGAGGAGGAGGAGGAAGGACCCATCCAAGCCCAGGCATCAAGAAATATGGGGAAAAAGCCCCCACTTTTCATCTTCCAACCCTGAACCTGCTCGGGGTCTCGCGTCATCGCTGGATTTTGGTAAAAACGTGGCTTTGCTAAGCCAGAAATTGGACTTTCTGGGCATGCCCAAGGGGAGGTGGTTGGTTTGATCTCAGCGATGCACCAGAGCACCAAATTGGGGTGAGGTTGTCCTGCCATGACCTACAAAACCCTCGCAGCAGTGGTGGGACGAGGACATCGCATACCCACCCACACCATCGCGGCCACCAACCAACGTGACCACCAACTGACGTGACCACCAACCGACGTGGCCACCAGCAGCTGCTCCAGCCTCGCCGGTGGGCATAGAAGGTTCCTTCAAGAGTCCTCAACATCTCCCCATGCTTTCCATCACCTCGTCCTCACCTTCTCCTTGGCCTGGAGGATCTGGCCACGCGGCAAACCTGGAGCAGCCATCTTCAGTCTTGGGACACGACTCTCCAACACGAATGTCTTTAAGCACAGAGTGTATAAACATGCTGAGTATATAATTTTCCTTTAAAATCTCTTTTTCTCTCTCTCCTTCTTTTCTTTATAGAAATAAATACTTAACTTTGTTTTATTTTTTTTAAGGGAATATCACAAGTCTTTGTTTCGAATGGTGACATCTCCACCGGGACCACGCTCGTGGGATGGGACCTGGGTGGTCCCAGCTTTACTGGGTGGTTTTTTTTTGCTGGTCTTGCTCCTCTTGCCCCTGGATCACACGTGTCTCAGCCTCTCCAGGATGGAGGTAAACCCATGGTGGACACGGTGAGGAGCTCATTCCCGGTGCCGGGGAGCTTATCCAATCCCCCCATGGGGGCATGGTGGGATGTGGTGGTTTCTCACAGGCGTTTTTTTGGGCTCCCAAGTTTTGTGCATACAGGGAACAGCCTTCTCCTGGAAAGCTGTGGTCAGTGGGGGAATGGAGGTGCTTCAAACGGGGAGTTATGGCCAAAAAACCCTACCCTGCTTTGGAGGAGACAGCGTAGATGGGACGAAGGGTGGATGAAATGGTCTCCTGAGGTTCCTTCTGGGGTTGGAGACCCATGAAGTGCCTCCAGCCCACCACCAGCTTCAGCAATTTGGATTTGGTGTTGTTTTCTATCGGGGTCCCTGTGGGCTGTCGGCATGCTGGGAGCCCTCAGCTGAGATCTGCAGCTCTCCTGACGTGGTTGAGGAAGGTGGTACCAGCATGGGTCCGAAGCTTCCTCCCTCCTGGGGGGATGTTCCATGGCAGCCCATCACCCCAGGAGGGCTGGAGAAAGAGGATGTGCCCTGGGAAGGGTTGTCTCCTTGCAGCCATGCTGGCCAACAGGCAGTGAAACCTCCAGTGATGGTCCAGAAGATGGTCCAGAAGATGGTCCAGATGATCCAAATCCGCTTTTCCCAGCTCAGCCTGTCAGGTCCAAGCATGCCTGGTTGGGGCTTAGGGTGGCAGGGGTCCGTGGTTAAGGCCAACGTGTCCCTGCTGCTGGCAGTGCTGTGATGGGTGTCCCCCATGGTGTGGGTATCTCCAAGCACCTTCTCCCCAGGGTGGAGGATGGAGACGCCTGACCCTGCTGGATGCTTTTCAAAAGCCTTTTCCTTTGGAACAAGAAGGGTTTGGGGGCCATGGTGTCCTTGCAGGCAGAAGACAGCCAGAAGCAAAATGCAGAATGAAAAGAATGGCTGTGGCCATAAGCATCTACCAGGGCAGTTGGGTTGGTGCTTTCACCAGCAGCTTTGGATTGTAGGACAATTTGGCCAAGGGTTTCTCCTTCAGGCTGCTCAGGAAGGTGATGAGATGGCAAACATGGGTGTCCCATGTCCACATGGGACAACTTGCTCTGGAGGAGGCCTGAGGTGGATGTTGATGGGGACAAAAGCATGATCCGTGTTTCCTGGTGGATGAGGACTTTGGAGATGGTTTATTGCCTTTGCAGGAAGGTTTGGGTGGAGACAAGGTGAGGTTGGAAACCTCTGGAAGAGCAACCATCTCTCCTGGTGTCCTCTGGCTCCTGCAGCCCCCTGAGGTGCAGCTCTGCCATCGGGACGTGTGCTGTGGTGGCTGCTGGTTTCTGGGCAGTATTTATCCAGGTTTGGGTGCTCCTCTGTTGAACAAATGGAATGAAAACGAGCAGGAACCCTGCAGGAACGCTGGACACCGTTTCCTATGGAGGAACAGCCTCTTCCACCACCCCATGGAGAGGATGGGGATGGTCAGCGCTGCCGAGCCTAGAGTTCTGCAAAGACCCCACAGAGATGGGCTGAGCCACCCTCATCTGTCCCATCAAATGGCCAAAAAACCCCAAAAAAGAGAATTTGATGAAAAAGACATTCCCCAAACAAGGATCCTTGGCAACGAGCAGCCACGGGGGGGTCAAAGCCACCTTCCCTCCCGGGAAAGAAAAATCTCCTTAGGTAGCACCTTCTGGCCCATGAGCTGGCCCTGGGGACGAGCGCCGGCCGTTGGTCACCAAGACCTGCAAGAGTTTGGGTGGGTTTTTGTGCGTGGGCCGGCATCTCTGTGCTCCAGGTCCGGCAACGGATGAACGGCCGGTGGTGGGTTTGGTTTCATGGGACCTCCAGCTCCGCTGGGCAGAGGAGGGAATGTGCTTTGTGGTTCCCTGAAGGTCTAACAGCCTCCTTCCACTTTGATGTGTAAAATCTTGGAGAAGCCGGGTCTCTTCCTCAGGGCCTGGAAGAGGAGTAGAGAGCATGGTTGGTGAAGGACCTGGCAGGCTTTCTGCACCACAGGTTGATGAACAAAGAGGAGAGGGTGAAGCACCTGGCAGGGCCCAGGGAGGTGGTGGAGTCACCGTCCCTGGGGGTGTTCAAAAAACGGGTTGATGAGGCACTTGAGGCCATGGTCTGATGGTCCAATGGTTAGGAATATGATGGGATAAAAGTTGGACTTGATGACCCTGGAGGTCCCTTCCAACCATAATGATTCTATGATTCTGTGATTCTATGATTCTATGACCTGGCAGTCCTTCTGCACCACAGGTCAATGAGAAAAGAGGAGAGGGTGAAGGACCTGGCAGTCCTTCTGCACCACAGGTTGATGAACAGAGTGTTGGGCAAGGAAATGGCCCTGTGAGGGGGCCAAGAGCCCTCTTCTGTCCCTGGGGAACAGCGGTGGGGAAGGATTTGTCCCCAGACTGCATGGGAGCATGAGACTGGTGACACATGGGTGACCTGAGAATGAGATCCCTTACCTGGAGTTTGTTCACCATTTCTTCAAACATTTTCTTGGCTTCGGGGCTGTGGGGCTCCTTGAAGTAGTCCACAATGCCCACCTGCACGACGATGGACTTCAGGTTCCGGCATACACCTGGGGGCAGAGGTAGAATCATAGAATCATAGAATCATTATGGTTGGAAGGGACCTCCAGGGTCATCAAGTCCAACCTTTATCCCATCCTATTCCTGACCATTAGACCATCAGACCATGGCCTCAAGTGCCTCATCAACCCGTTTGTTGAACACCCCCAGGGACGGTGACTCCACCACCTCCCTGGGCAGCCCATTCCAGTGCCCAACCACCCTCTCAGGAAAGAACTTCTTCCTAATCTCCAACCTAAACTTCCCCTGATGGAACTTGAGGCCATTTCCTCTCGTCCTGTCATCAGCAACTGGGGAGAAGAGACCAACACCAGCCTCACTACAACCTCCTTTAGGTAGTTGTAGAGGGCAATAAGGTCCACCACCTGGCCTTGCCATATCTGGTGGGGAGGTAGCCTGCCCACAGCCAGGATGGACCCTAAAACCCACCCAGTGCTCCTCAAAGCCTTATGCATTTGAGGGAACCTCACCTGGAAGATGGAGAAGACCCACTCCTGGTGACCAAGACCTCTGTAGGGAGAACAGTGGTCTACAAGATGGACCCTGATTGTCCTATTCCAAATCAGCAGGTCTATTGCTTCCTTGAGAAACCTGTACACTTCCACCCAGGGGATTGGGTTCCCAGCAAGTCCAATCACAGTCCAAATTCACATCAAGTTCCACAGTCCAAGTCACGTGGTTCCCAGTCCAAGCCCAACCAAGTGCCATGACCACCAGGAACAGCACCTCAGACAGACCCTCCTGCTGGCTGTGGACCTCTTTCCCCCTGGAGCTCCCATCCTGGCAAACACCAGGGTGGACCTCAGGTGTGCCATAGGCACTGAGGCCTTGATTACACTGAGGGGAGCATAGAGGGGATGTCTCTCTCCTCCCTGTGGCCCAAGGCAGCTCTTCTTAAGCCACCTTTGGCAGGAGACTGTTGGATCCCCTCTTAGAAACCTTCCACCATGGAGCTCCAGGGTACGCTTCACGGACCTGGATATCTGGTGGCCTTTTGGTCAACGGATGATGCTCTGCACTCCCCCTTGGTGTTGCTACTCACTGTTGAAGTGCAGCAGGGCTTTGGGGGTGACCGGTGTGGAGGTCAGCACGAGCATCTCCAGCCCCTTCAGCCCCTCTCGACACATCTCCGCCGCGACCTCCTGGTTGATCTCTGCCACGTGGTCCAGCTCCAGGACCTGAAGCCTCATGCAGTTTCGGGCTGGAAGGACAAAGCACCCACTGTCAGCACCCCATGGGGAAGGGATGAGGACAACTGAAGGGAACAGGGTGGTAGGAGGGATGGGTGGCAGCAAGGAGGGGCAGGGTGCACCCATGATCCTTGGGATGGGCTTCTCCACTGAGATCCCCATGGGGCATCTCCTAGGGGTACACCCTGCCTCCAGCAAGGTCCGCTTCTCCTTGTCCCCTAAGAGGAGAGCTGCCTACCTAAGGAGGCCAGTCCCTGGACGCCACAGCCTGCTCCTCCAATGCCCAGGGCCCTCAGGTGGGGCCAGCACCGTCCGATCATCTGAAGGCAGCGGTTGCTGAAACGCGTCGGCTGCTGGCTGGGGAGATGAAGAAGGGTGAGCTGGGCAGGGCTGGCAGAAAAGTTCATCTCCCCCCATGAGAGGTCCCATGAATGGTGTGGGGGATGTGACCTCTCCCACTCCACCAGCCCAGGGGTCACCATGCTGGAAGGAGGCTTCTCCAGAGCAGACATCTCCATCTGAACAACCACCTTGGGTTGTGTTGCAACCAGGACAGGGCAGGTCCATGCACGCAATGGAGTCCCTCTGCCCCAAACCCTCTGGAGATCTGAATCAGGCCCTGAGCTCTGTTGCTTGCAGGGATCAAGCCAGTAGTGGGAGCCTGGACCTCCAGTTCAGGTGGAGAAGCCTACATGCCCTGTGATGTTTCCCCCAAGGAAGAAACAAGCCATCAGGGACTTGACATCCAGCTTCTCCTGCTGAGATACCCTCCCTCTGCACACCTTGACCCAGGCTGGTGGGGGACGTGACATTGCAGCAAACCTCCCAGGGCAAGAAGTGATGCCCCATGGCATGGAGCTGCTCTGTGAGCCATGAACTCAAGAGCACCCAGATGCTGCAGGGTGGGCAACCACCAGCATCTTCCAACCCCCAAAATAACTGCAGTTGTCTCCCAAAGCAGAGACTCGATACCCTTTGAAGAACCTCCAGGGCTGCAGTGAGGAGCTCAGACAAGTGTTTGATATCCAACATCTTCTACCAGACCCACCACAGCTCCCCTTTCATCTCTGGTGTTAGGCAGTCTCCTGGCTTGGCAGGGAGGTGCCTACATCCAACAGCTCCCACCCTTCACAGGGAGGGATGGGGCTGAGCTCCCAGTGCCCCAGAGTGGCCTCCAGAATTCCTGCTCATCCCACGGGGACCCTCCCCAAGACCCATCTGGATCTGGCACTCAAGTGGTGCCCCTCACACTCAGCCTGGCCTCCTCCTAGCATGACTCTTACCATGGATGCAGAGGAGCAACCTGGAGGGAGATGATGTCCCTGCAACCTGCTCCAAGGGCCCAGATGACTTCGTGACCCACAGGGTCTGTAGAGCTCCTGGAACAACACAGAGGAGACATGGTGGCCCCCACCAGCAGTGATGCTGCCTCAGGGGCTGTGTCTGCAGCCTCCACACTGCACCTGGAGGTACAAATCTGGTCATTATTTATAACTCATGGTCTGCCCGTGAACCAGACGGTCCCATCACCAATCCATGCAGGAAGGTTGAAGGCCTGGAGTTGTGGAAGGTCTGGAATTGTGGAAGGTCTGGAATTGTGCCTACGAATGTGCAATGTCAAGAAAAATGGAAGAAGGTGAGGTTGAAGGTGAGATTGAAGATGAGTTTGGAGGCAAGGCTGAAGGTAAAGGCTGAAGGTGAGGTTGGTGGTTGGAGGTGAGTTTGATGGTGGTTTTGAAGGTGAAGGCAGAAGTCCTCCAGGTGCAAAGGTGGCAAGTGACTGAACTGGGGCTGCCAGGCCATGTACCCTTGCAGAGCAAATACAACGTCCCTGCAGATCCCATTGGGTTTTACCACCTGCTCAGCTTGGATGGAGAAGGTGCCAGGAGGTGGTAAAGATGTTTCAGCTGATGGGTAGTGACTTCCAGCCAAGGGAAGCAGCTGCTCCACGGCCTCTGTATCAGTTCTGTGGTGATGCGACCACATCTGTAGGTGGCTGTTGGCCAAGTGTCACTGCAGAGGTTGGCTGTGGGCTACTCCTAGGTCTTTTTGAAGGTATCCAAGCAGACATCATGGGATTCTGTTGGGTTCAAGCAGGGGTGCAGTGGAGGTGGAGGTTTATCATAAGCCATGGCACTGATGGGGCGCAGCCACGTGGTGAGGACCACCCAACTTTTGTGCCACTGGCTCAGAGGAGCTTTCACTGATGCCATTGGCTTCCTGCACCAAGTCAACAGAGGAGAGATGTCAGAGCCCATCATCCTGATGCTACCAGCCCAGAGAGACACCCCTGGCTGCTTCACCACACTGGGTTCCCTCCTGAAGACTGAGGTTGCACTTCCTAAATCTATGTGACCTACGTCAAAACTCCAGGCAAGCCTAAAAATAAGTGATGGGTGTTATCTTGAGAGCTTCACACCTCGCCACTGACGATGCCTGCCAAGAGCCCCTTGCGAGCACGGTGGGATAATGAGGGCATGAGTCAGAGTCACAGGTTAGAGATGTGCCAGGAGCACTTGGGCTTGCTCTGATGCCCTTGGAAGGGTCAATGGAGGAGTCCTTGGGTTAGACCCAGCAGCACTGGGCCACCTCGCTGTGGGATCTCCAGATCTGAGCTTGCTTGGTCCAACATGGAGGAGCTGGCTGGGTGTGCTTTCCCACCTGCTGGATTCTCCATCCTGGGCTGGATGAAGACACCCATTGGCTGCAGGTGAAATGGATGCAGAGGCTGAAGTGGTTGTCTGCAGGGTGCAGCGGAGCAAGGACTTCCCTCCTTGGGAGTGTAAGCAAGCTAAATCTTGTCTCCACGGGAGGCAGAGCCTCTTTGGAAGGTGGCCAAGACCAAGGAGCAGTCAGTGATCTCCACCAGGACCTGTGACCTCGTCCAGGACCTACACCATCATGGACTTGCTCTTGGGCAAGGTCTCCAAGTTGGGTCTTAGCAATTCCATGGCAGATCTGTTCCTTCCTTCCCAGGACAGAAGGATCCTGAGGTCTCCCCATTAGAAGACTTTGCAACAGGGGGTAACAGTCAGGTGGGACCTCGTTGGGCCCTGGTGCTGGTGCACCTCTTCGTCACCCTTCTCTAAAATAAAGCAGTGTCCCCACACCAAGACCCTGGTCACGCCTCCAGCTGGGGTGGGATTGGTAATAGGACAGTGGGAATGGAGCTGGAAGGGAAACATCTGCATGGAAACGTGCCAGAAGAGCACTGGTCAGGCACTGGAAGGGGCTGCCCAGGGGCGTGGTGGAGTCACCATCCCTGGGGGTGTTCAAAAAACAGGTTGATGAGGCACTTGAGGCCATGGTCTGATGGTCCAATGGTTAGGAATATGATGGGATAAAGGTTGGACTTGGTGACCCTGGAGGTCCCTTCCAACCAGAATGATTCTAGGATTCTATGATTCTATGATAAGAGGGTGAGAATTGCAAGGACAGCTTGCACTAGGGACATGGGACACTGGGGCTGCTGCTGGGCTGGGGACATCATGGAAAGGTCCTTCACACCAGGCCAGATGGGCTGTGTTTGGACAGGGAATGGTGATGGGTATCAGAGGAGTCCCAGCACATCCTATGGATGTTCCCAGCCTTCTCCTGGTCCCCATGGGCCAGAGAGGACACTGATGGCCATCCTTACCTGTAGGTGACAGCCTGCAGGGCCCGGCAGTAGCAGCTGGCCAGCCAGAGCGANCCACCAGTACCTGTGACCTCGTCCAGGACCTACACCGTCATGGACTTGCTCTTGGGCAAGGTCTCCAAGTTGGGTCTTAGCAATTCCATGGCAGATCTGTTCCTTCCTTCCCAGGACAGAAAGATCCTGAGGTCTCTTCTCCCCATTAGAAGACTTTGTAACAGGGGGTAACAGTCAGGTGGGACCTCGTTGGGCCCTGGTGGTGGTGCACGTCTTCGTCACCCTTCTCTAAAATAAAGCAGTGTCCCCACACCAAGACCCTGGTCACGCCTCCAGCTGGGGTGGGATTGGTAATAGGACAGTGGGAATGGAGCTGGAAGGGAAACATCTGCATGGAAACGTGCCAGAAGAGCACTGGTCAGGCACTGGAAGGGGCTGCCCAGGGGCGTGGTGGAGTCACCATCCCTGGGGGTGTTCAAAAAACAGGTTGATGAGGCACTTGAGGCCATGGTCTGATGGTCCAATGGTTAGGAATATGATGGGATAAAGGTTGGACTTGGTGACCCTGGAGGTCCCTTCCAACCAGAATGATTCTAGGATTCTATGATTCTATGATAAGAGGGTGAGAATTGCAAGGACAGCTTGCACTAGGGACACGGGACACTGGGGCTGCTGCTGGGCTGGGGACATCATGGAAAGGTCCTTCACACCAGGCCAGATGGGCTGTGTTTGGACAGGGAATGGTGATGGGTATCAGAGGAGTCCCAGCACATCCTATGGATGTTCCCAGCCTTCTCCTGGTCCCCATGGGCCAGAGAGGACACTGATGGCCATCCTTACCTGTAGGTGACAGCCTGCAGGGCCCGGCAGTAGCAGCTGGCCAGCCAGAGCGAGCGGTCGGTCAGCACGTTGGGGCAGTGCGAGATGCGCAGGATGAGGAGGTTGCTCCCCGTTGCCTTCAGCAGGGACTCCAGTCCAGCTTCCAGGCAGCCCCTGCCAGGGATGGAGGCAGGGTCAGGCTCACACTCCCCATGAGCACCTCAGGGTCACCCCAGGAGGGTGAGATGTTCCATGGGGACCCGTGGCTCCGCGATGCCCAAAACCCACAGCAGAAGTCCGTCAGTGGAAATGGGAAGCTGGGGGTCATGGAGCATCATCATCCCTGAGGAGCAGAAGCTCTGGCTGTGGGAGGAGGGTCCCTGGGATGCGGGGACTCACCGTGTGCTTTTCATGTAGTCCTCCTTGCTCTCCTTCTTCCCTCGCTGGCGTGGCTTCAGGTTTTGGAGGGTGAGGGAGTGCATCTGGGTGCACCACTGAGAGAGCATGGCCAGGAACTGGGGGGACACGGGTGGCTGTCACCAGGGGGGACACCCTCAGCATGCCCCACACCACCCAGCAGTGGTTGTCTCTGGGCAGATCTCTGCACACACATGCACACAAGCTCAGAGGTGTTTCTGCGTGCACACACACACCATGAACATGTGAAGATGCACATGCAAGGTCATGCAAGAGTGCAACAAGATCATGGGGGTGACCACAAATCCACGTGAAAATGTGTGCACATGTGAGCTCAGGTCCACAAGTGCACACGTCTGAACGTGCAACACATCCAGCCACCCGAGTCCCCAACACAAGAAGGACATGGAGCTGATGGAGCGAGTTCAGAGGAGGCCACAAAGATGGTCCAAGGGCTGGAGCAACTCTGCTCTGGGGACAGGCTGAGAGAGTTGGGGGTGTTCAGCCTGGAGAAGAGAAGGCTCCAGGGAGACCTTGGAGCACCTTCCAGTGCCTGAAGGGGCTCCAGGAAAGCTGGAGAGGGACTGGTGCCAAGGGCAGGCAGTGATGGGACGAGGGGGAACGGGTTCCAAGTGCCAGAGGGGAGATGGAGATGGGATGGGAGGGAGAAATTGTTTGGTGTGAGGGTGGTGAGAGCCTGGCCCAGGGTGCCCAGAGAAGCTGTGGCTGCCCCTGGCTGGCAGTGTTGAAGGCCAGGTTGGCTGGGGCTTGGAGCACCCTGGTGTGGTGGGAGGTGTCCCTGCCCATGGCAGGGGGTGGCACTGGATGAGCTTTGAGGTCCCTTCCAACCCAACCCAGTCTGGGATTCTGTGACTCTGTGTTCCCATGCTGATGATGATGACATGACAATCTACACAAGGGAGATGCTTGTACAGCTTCACCTTTCTGGAAGATTGGTCTCACCCCAGGCAATGCCATCCCCATCCCCGGTACCTTGGAGGACACCCTGGCATTCTCCAGCAGCACCCGTGTCCACACGGCCGGGTGCCGGGCCACGAACTTCCAGTCCTTGCACACCTCGGCCGCCCGCAGCAGGGTCTTGGTGTCCAAGTAGGTGAAGATGCAGAAGAGAGCTGCCCTCATCTTGAGGATCTCGGGGCTGATCACCTCGCTGGAGTGGCCCGGACTGCCCCTCTCCAGCTGGCCAGCCTTGCCCCTGGCCGCCTCGGTCCTGGCTGTGGGACACCCATGGTCAGTTGCCACTGGTGGCCAGCGGGAGGGGGTGGTCCTCACAGAGCCGAGGAGCCATTCCCATCCCTCACCTCCCATCCCTGTCCTCCCACCCCACCAGAAGAGCCCGGCGTGGTCTCACCCGTGAGCCGGCAGCTGCCGGCGGGTCGGGATGCGGAGGATCCGGGGGCATCCGGCTCCCAACCTTCGGCCTCGGACTCGGTGGTTCGGGACCCCACGTCGGAGACGTCGCCCTCCTCGCCCTCGGTGCTGTTGCGGTAGGGCCGGCGGTGCCAGTTCTGGATGGCCTGGCGGCGCAGCCCCGAGCCCCGCGGGCCGTCCCGGGCGGGGTAGGGGTGGCCATCGGCGGTGTCATCGGTGGGACATGGCTCCGCGCTGTCGCTGTCGTAGCACCCTGAGCTCTGGGACACGGCTTTCGCCCGGCTTGAGGCTCTGGGGGACAAGGATGGCCAACGTCAACACCAAACCATGGCCAACCGTCCCCTTCCCGTTGGGCTCTCACCCACCAAAAAATAAACATCCCATTAAAATTCCATTAAAATCTCATTAAAACCCCAATAAAATCCCACTAAAACCCCAATAAAATCCCATTAACCCCCCCCAAAATCTCATTAAAATCCCAATAAAGTCCCATTAAAACCCCAATAAAAACCCATTAAAATCCCATTAAAACCCCAATAAAATCCCATTAAAATCCCAATAAAATCCCAACAAAATCCCATTAACCCCCCCCAAAATCCCAATAAAATCCCAATAAAATCCCATTAAAACCCCAATAAAATCCCAATAAAACCCCAATAAAATCCCAATAAAATAAAANAAAATCCCATTAACCCCCCCCAAAATCCCAATTAAATTCCCATAAAAGCCCATTAGAACCCCCCCAAAATCCCAATAAAATCCCATTAAAACCCCAACAAAATCCCAATAAAATCCCATTAAAATCCCAAAGAGGCAACAGGGACAGGGGACTCACCCAGTGCTGGAGGAGGAGCGCTGGTTGGACACTCCATAAGGACCATGCACAGCTGGCCCCGGCCCCGGGTGCCGGTCTCTCTGCAGGGAGATGGGACAAGAGGACCCAACATGGCAAACCCCAAAATGTGGGTGGTGCAGCCAATGGAGATGACCCTGACAACCCACCCAGCTCCAGCTGCGTTTTGGGGTGAGGCCAGACCCAAGTGGGATGCAGAAGAGCATCTCCAACATCACCCCAACACCTTGCCCACACTCACCGTGGAAACACAGACCCACCAAGAAGAAGCTTCTCATTGGGGTCCCCCCCACCCAGGATTATCCATTTCCCCCTGGGAATGAGGTGGGGGTCCCTACACCTCCCCGCTCAACCCTTTGCAGCCATCAGAGAAGCCACATGGGGTGCCCGTGCCTGTGCCCGCGGAGGTACCGGTCGGCCGGTGGCCTTGGCCCCTGGTGTGCCACAGCGTCCCAGGCTGCCGTTTGGGGTTGTGCCACAGCTACTGCTGATGATCTGGAGCTGCTTCTCAGCCCGGTCCGCCCGGTCCAGCAGCTCCTCGATGAAGTGCTGGAGGCGGACCTTGGCGTTGGCCTCGCGGGCGGCGGTCTCCTTCAGGAACTGGTCAATCTGCAGCACCTCCCTGTGTGGAGGGACCACAACTCAGGTCTAGAGTCAGATCTGAGGAACAATTCCTTCCCCCAAAGGGCTGTCAGATCCTGGCTCAGGCTGCCCAGGGAAGTGATGGAGTCCCCATTCCTGGAGGGATCTCAAAGCCATGTAGATGTGGTGTTGAGGGCCATGGGTTAGCGGTGGCCTTGGCAGTGCTGGGCTAATGATTGAACCTGATGACCTTAAAGGTCTTTTCCAACCCAAACCATTCCCTGATGACACCCCAATCCTTTCCCACCTGTCCCTGTTAAGAACCTCCAACCTTGTCGATGAGCTGAGGTGAGAGGTCAAGGATGTTCGTGTGCATCTGGACCATTCCATCATCAGCCTGGTGTGGGTCTGTCCCATCCCAGACAGCTCTTGGGCATGGTTCGGGGCAGAGAAGGGACCAAGGGATGCTCCTGGCATCCAAGATGGACATGGCCACCTTGTTTTTTTGGGGGGATGACACCCCCAACACCTTTGCTGGGAAGTTCATCACTCCCAGGACTGGAGTCAGGGCCCTGACTGCGATAGGGTGGAGGGAGGATGATGATGATGGGGTGGTGGGATGATGGAGGATGATGATGATGGTGTGGTGGGATGGTGGAGGAGGATGATGGTGAGGTGGGATGGTGGAGAAGGATGATGATGTTGAAGTGAGATGATGGAAGAGGATGATGATGGGGCGGTGGGATGATGGAGGATGATGATGATGGTGAGGTGGGATGGGGGAGGAGGGTGTCAATGGTGCCTCGCCTCACTTGAGGCAGTCTTAAAGGAAGGACCTTAAGGGCAGCCTGAAGTCCTTCAACCCCACTCAGTTAAGCCCAGTGGTTGCAGGGCGCTGTCTCCCTCATTAACACATTAATTAACAGGCGCTCAGGAGCTTGGAGCCTGCAGATGGGCAGGGTTCACCCTGCTGAGATGTCAACACGGACGTGCACAGGCAGGCACACGTGAACTACACACCCCAAGAGCACAGGCAGCCAGAGCCACCCTACATGCAGGTGTCTGCATGGTTGAGTGTGCATGGTCAGGTGTGCACAGTGAGGTGTCCTCTGTCAAGTGTGCATGGTAGGGTGTGCACAGTCAAGGGTGCAAGGTCAGGTGTCTGCATGGTTGGGTGTGCATGGTTGGGTGTGCACAGTCAGATGTCCTCAGTTGAATGTGCACAGTCAGGTGTGCATGGTCAGGTTGGTGCAGCTGGGTGTGCATGGTCAGGTGTCCTCAGTTGAGTGTGCACAGTCAGATGTGTGCAGTCGAGTGTGCATGGTCAGGTGTCTGCATGGTCAGGTGTCTGCATGGTTGGGTGTGCACAGTCGGATGTGCATGGTCAGTTGTCTCCAACCTAGTGTGCACGGTCAGGTGTGCACCATCAGGTGTGCATGGTCAGGTGTCCTCAGTCAAGTGTGCAGAGTTGAGTGTGCACAGTCAGATGTGTGCTCAGCACCACGAACCCCTGCAGATGTTCTGCATTGCTGTCTTGTGCACACCTGACCATGCACACCCGACTGTGCTCAAATAGACTGGAGACACCTGACCGTGCACATCAGACTGTGCACACCCAACCATGCAGACACCTGACCATGCACAATAGACTGCACCCATCTGACTGTGCACACTCAACTCTGCACACTCAACTGAGGACACCTGACCGTGCACACCTGACCATGCACACCCGATTGCACACACCCAACCATGCACACCTGACCATGCACACTCGACTGAGGACACCCAACTGTGCACACCTGACCCTGCAGACACCTGACCTTGCACACTTGACTGTGCGCACCTGACCATGCACACTCGACTGAGGACACCTGACCGTGCACATCTGACTGTGCACACCCAATCATGCAGACACCTGACCATGCACAATAGACTGCACCCATCTGACTGTGCACACTCAACTCTGCACACTCAACTGAGGACACCTGACCATGCACACCTGACTATGCACACTCAACTGAGGAAACCTGACTGTGCACACTCAACTCTGCACACTCAACTCTGCACACTCAACTGAAGACAACTCACTGTGCACACCCGACAGTGCACACCCAACTGCACACCCGACCATGCAGACACCTGACCATGCACAATAGACTGCACCCATCTGACTGTGCACACTCAACACTGCACACTCAACTGAGGACACCTGACCATGCACACCCAGCTGTGCACACCTGATTGCACCAACCTGACCATGCACACCTGACTGTGCACATTCAACTGAGGACACCTCACTGTGCACACTCGACCATGCACACTCGATCATGCACACCCAACCATGCACACCCAACCATGCAGACACCTGACCTTGCACCCTTGACTGTGCACACCCTACTGTGCACACTTGACTGAGGACACCTGACCATGCACACCCATCTGTACCGCTCTGCCCAGCAGCCAGCCCTTCATTACTGGTTATTAATTGCCATTTAATTACCCCTGAGTGGCCCCCAGCTGTGGTTTGCTGGGCGAGCTGGGAGCTCCCTGGTGATGCTCTGGGACAGCTCCCAGCCACAGGAGATTTGGAAGGCAAATGGGGCACTGTTGTGGCAGGTGTAAGGTGATGCTGATGGTTATCACCAGTGCCTCTCGTGTTCCCATGGACTGAGTGGAAAAACACCATGGACAAAGCTAACGGAGCCCGGGGACAAGAAGCTTCCCATGGGGACAAGGTCCTGGTGGTGGTGTGGAGCTGACAGGGCTGGGCAATGACCCGGGCAAGGTTTTGTTCTTGGGGAAGAGTGAAACCGGCTTTGCCGATGGGAATGGTTGATGATGATGTCCCTACATGAAGGAAAAAAACCTGTTTCTTTTCATCAGCTCTTCCTCTGCAACCTGGCAACGGAGTTTGTTGCTCGGTCTGCAGGAGTTTGGGTGCTGATGGGGACAGTCAAAGGGCAGGAGGGTTTCTCTACAGTTCCAGAATCACAGAATGGTCTGGGTGGAAAGGGACCTTAAAGCTCATCCAGTGCCACCCCCTGCCATGGGCAGGGACACCTCCCACCACACCAGGCTGCTCCAAGCCCCATCCAACCTGACCTTCAACACTGCCAGGCAGGGGCAGCCACAGCTTCTCTGGGCACCCTGGGCCAGGCTCTCACCACCCTCACACCAAACAATTTCTCCCTCCCATCCCATCTCCATCTCCCCTCTGGCACTTGGAACCCATTCCCCCTCATCCCATCACTGCCTGCCCTTGGCACCAGTCCCTCTCCAGCTTTCCTGGAGCCCCTTCAGGCACTGGAAGGTGCTCCAAGGCCTCCTTGGGGCCTTCTCTTCTCCAGGTAGAACAATTCCAACTTGCTCAGCCTCTAAGGAAAGGGAGGTCCAAGAGATAGATTTTTGGGGTATAAAACCATGTTTTTAGGTGGTAACAGTGTCCAGGCTCCACTACAGAATGAACAAGACACTTTTGACCCATTGATCACCATCTGCCTGCCCTCTCTCACATCTCTCCAGACTTGTCCATCCCATTGGCCCTTGTCCTGCCACCACACACCCCCAAGATATCCCTGGGCAACACCCATGAGGCAGCTGATGGCAGCCCCCAGACTGCCCCATTGCCTGTCCCATCCTCGTGCACCCAACCCAAGAGGTGTTGCCCTTATCAACCCCCAGCATCATCCTGCTTCTCACCCCAGAACCATCCCCACCACCAGCAAACCTTGTGAGTTTTGTTTCTGAGCTGCAGTCGTTATGTGTAGATGTGGTGCTGAGGGTAATGTTTTAGTGGTGGACTTAGCAGTGCTGGGTTAATGATTGGACTTGATGATCTTAAAGGTCTTTTCCAACCAAAATGTTTCTATGATTCTATTCTATGTCTCTATTTTGGGGTCAAAGTCATTAGTGAAGGTGCTGAGGATGGTGGGGATCAAGACAGGTCCTTAAGGAACCCCACCAGCCCAGCACAACCATAACCATTCCCCATTATTCTGCTCCTCGCTGACTTTCTGGAGCCCTTGGTGGCCTCCAGCTTTGCTAAGAAACTCCTGAGGAACAAAGTCTGCTTTGCTCGAGTGACATTGATTGATTGATTGATTGATTGATAAAATGACCCAATGCATGACTGAAGGGAAACTCAGGAGAAGTACTGGGGTGGGAAGGGGTTGTTGAGTGGGGAATATGGGATGAAAATGAGGATGACAGTGCCATGGTCCTAACAGGAGATGGTGGTCACACTGCTGGGGCTACACCACCCTCCTTCTGGGAGAAAACCCCTGGATATGGCATGGCCAAGGTGGTTTCTTTCATGTTTATGACCATAGGGAAGGTCAATGGGATCACTCGGGTTGCACAGGACAATTCAGCTGTGGAGACAGAAAGGATGATCCAGCCCTGATTTTAGGGGACACCCTTTGGCACTAGAGGTGGGCTGCAGCAACATGGCCATCACCATGTTCCTTGGCAGGACAGCAGGATGGCCATGTGCATCCCTATGTCCTAGGGCAAGGTCTGACATGACATGACCCAGCTTGGACATGGAGAGGCTCAGGTCTATATGGACACTGTCTGGGTGGGAAAAGATGCAAAACCTGATGAGTGATGGTGCTAATGGACATTGCCAGGAGGCTTGTGACCCAGCACTTGGTCTTAGGGCTTGGTGATGGTGTTGGGCTCTTGGGGTTGCCATCAGGGACCCATAATTCCCCTACCCCACAGCCAGGAGAGAGGGTGAAGGACTCACTGTTGCTTGCGGGTAAGCTCTTGCTCCTTCTGCACCAGGTCCTGCTTGAGGGAGGCCAACATCTCCACGCTGACATCCACTTGACGGGACAGTTCAGATGCCCGATCCTCCAGCTCCTGCTTCTCCCTGCTCAGCCTCAGGCTCTCCTGCTTGGCCTTCTCCAGCTCCGAGCTCTTGCGGTCCAACTCCACCTGGAGCCGGCCCACCTGCGAGGCGATCTTCTGCTCCACCTCCTCCGTCAGCTTCTCCAGCCGCTTGTCCACGTCCAGCTTCTCGAAGGCGCGGATCTTCAGGCGGGCCAAGCCTTCCTCATAGGCAGAGTCCATAGTGGCTGGCGGCGTGGGGGCCGGCGCCACGGCTTTGCCCCGGGTGAAGATCTCCGTCAGAGGGATCTCGATCTCGTGGACATAGCGGGGCGAGGGGGAGGAGGACGGCGCCGGCTCCAGCTCCTCGGCGGGGACGAGGTCGCAGGAGAAGCGCTGGTCCTTGCCTTGGAAGGAGGTGCTCTCAAAGTAGTCCCGCCGGGCAGCCGGTGTCAGCAGGGCCCCGTCGGCGGCCAAGGGGAAGACGGCAGCATCGCAGATGCTGTTGGTCTTGGAGAGGACGTAGAGGGTCTCATAGGTGTGGTTGTACTCCAGGTGAGCCCGCAGCGAGGAGAGGCTACGGAAGCGCTTGTGCTCCCCGCACCGCGGACACCGGTAGGGCAGGTCCAGAGAGGCCATCCCTCAGCTATGTGCCCCAATTCCAGGGGAATCCCACGGCCCCGCTCATGGTGCAGCATGGATGGACCGGTGGCTTCTGGGATGGGGTGGGGAGCCCCGGGTGGTGGGGCTGCAGCTCTGCTGGGCCATGATGGGGTGGGAGCCCCGGGATGGGAGTGGAGGGTCCGATGAGTCTGGGGGGGATGTCAGCATCGGCTGGTGGCAGGAGCTAGAAAAGATAGGGGGGTTAGTGATACAGGGGTCCCCAGAAGTCCCTCCTTGGCCCTTCTTCTGGGTCCCCTTCCTGCCTTCATCCTCCCCTCCCATGTTCCTCCCACTCAGGCACAACCTTTGGGAGGGTGCACAATGCTCAAGAAGGTGCAGAGCCCCTGGGACAATCCACAGCCCTTGGGAATGTGCACAACCCTTGGGAAGACTCACAACGTTTGGGAAGACCCACAGCCCTTGGAAAGATCTACAACCCATGGACAGATCCACAGCCCTTGGGAAGATCTACAAGCCTTGGGAAGATCTACAATGCTTGGGAAGATCTACAACCCATGGAAAGATCCACAGCCCTTGGGAAGATCTACAAGCCTTGGGAAGACCCACAGCCCTTGGGAAGATCTACAACCCATGAGAAGACCCACAACCCTTGGGAAGATCTACAACCCATGGAAAGACCCACAACCCTTGGGAAGATCTACAACCCTTGGGAAGACCCACAGCCCTTGGGAAGACCCACAGCCCTTGGAAAGGTGTGCTATCCCTGGGAAGATCCATAACGGTTGGGAAGGTCTCCCTAATCCTTGGGAAGGTGCACCACCATTGGGAAGCTTCATAACGGTTTGGAAGGAGTAGAGCTGTCAAGAAGGTGGACAACCCATGGGGAATCTCTCTCCACCCACCCTGAATCTGCCACAGAGGGGTGACCCATGTGCTTTCTTGCCCAACCACCATCCCATGAGCCCCTGCAGTCCCAATCTCCAGGTCCTGGGAGAATCCCTATGTCTGATGCTGGAGCCAGGGCACTGGTAGCCACCTCTTCCAAACAAAGGGTGACCCACGTCCTGCTAGATCAACCCATGCAGCCTCACAGCAGCATTAGATACTTCTCCAGCCTCTCTGGGGCTGTGGGACCCCCATGCTGTGCTGTCCTGGTGAAACAGAAGACCTGGTGGCTTCTTACACCTGGGCAAGTGAGGGTCCTTGTGGGGACCTGGTTTATCCTCCCTCTCACAAAAGCTCCAAGACATCAGGGGGGAGAAAAACCCCACCCTTGTGAAATGGGTTAAACCAGCAAAAATCCAGCCTAGGAGGCCACTGTGGTCTCCTCCAGCCTGGGAGGCACAAGAACCCGTTGGGGGGGCATTTTTGGGGTGCTTTGACCCCAAAACACCGAGGGCACCTATGGGTGGGAGGATCCCTTGTTCATCCCTCTGCAATATCCCACACAGGGCTTTTCCCACCACCCAATCCCCCCCTCTGCACCCCACAACCTCCAGCCTTGTGGTTGCCACCGAACCCTCCATCCATGCTCCTCCCCTGGGGGGGCGGGGGGTGGACACATCCCCCGCGAGTCCTTACCCCCCTCGCCGTGCGCCACCGGGCCACGAGGTTCGGGAAACCATTTTTCCAGGGAAAAATCGGGAAAGGCAAGAAATCCATCGCAAAAATCAAGCGGTGTAAGAGGTGCCGGGAGGGATTCAGGAGGTGCCCGGGGGTCGTTACAAAACGCCCCGTGGGGAATTAACCCCTCTTGGACCATCTCCGGCGGACACAAAGCACCGCCGGCAACTTCGGCTGCTTCCCATGGGATGAGAAAGGGCTTTTCCACCGTAGGAACGGAGCCACAGCATCGTATCCCAGGCCTGGATCCCTGCCCGGGGGACCCCATGGGCCGTTAATTCCCAGCCAGGAGCCAAAGCAGGATCCGGCCCAGGCGGGTCCGAACGCACACACCGCCCTGTCCATGGCCTGAGCAGGTCCTACCCTGACCACAAAACACCTCCTCCCATCCAACCTGCCACCAACGACCGGGATTTAAGGGAATCTTAGCGGGGACATCGCTAGGGCGGTCGGGATGCTGAATCCCACGGGCATCGGGAGCCGGGAAAGCGAAGCCCATTCCCGGGCGGCTCCGGTGTCGCTACCTGCGATTCATCATGGATCCTTTCTTCGCATTGTTTAACGTTTTTCCCTCTTTTCCCTCCCCGAAATGAGCAATGGAAGCCCCGCGGGCAGCTGGTTGGAGAGGGAAGGGGGGGATGGAGCGGAGGGGTGGCGGTGGAGGATGCTGCGGGTCCCCATCCTCCCCCCGGCTGAGGCTGCAATGGCAGCGGGGTGGGGAGGAGCGGGGTGGGGGTGAGGGTGGCAGGGGCTGAGGCTCGTGGGAGGTGGGC
>VZRW01006940.1:51290-75825 GCA_013398125.1 Aegotheles bennettii
CTTCTTTCCAAATTCACATTCTCTGCCTGCCTGGATGTATTGACTGGGAAGCTGCAAACATTCCCAAGCAAGCTCTCGCCTTCCAGTGTGAATGAAATGATTCACCCAGCCCCAAATAATTCCTTCTCACACTGGTTTTAATCACCTCTAAAAAATTTCAGCCTGTTTTTCAAGAAAGCACCCTTGAAACCAAATTATTGGACCGTTTGAGTTAGAAAGAGCCCGAAGCCAAACATTTGGCCATTGGAGCCTGAACAAAAGGTTTTATTTTTGAACAAGGGATTTGATGCTCCGAAGCCTCGTTAGGCTCTGCCCTCGTTAGGCTGTGGAACATCTCGATCCCCATCGCAGATGAAAGCAAAGGGGGTTGTTTGTCTTCTCCAGGCTCCTTCTTCTTGGCTCCACAGCTCGGGCAAGTTTTGTTCGGGCAAGCAGAGGCTCGCAGGGCACCCAGCAGCCTTGCAATCAAATCAAGGCGTTCATTAACAAACCATTAGAATAAAATCCCTTCTGAGAAGGGCAGGTGAGGAAAGCTCAGCTGGCTGCAGAGGGAGGAGCACCTTTCCTCACCCAGGGAAAGGAAGAAAGCCTCAAGGTTGCTTTGTCTCCACCCATCCCTCCCTCCCCGAGCACCCGGCCAGTTTCGGGATTCAGTTTCCCAATGTTCACAGGGATTGTGGATAACTGGGGTTGACCCTGGGAATGGACAGGGAGCTTCCTCAAGAGACTTGGCTTTAAAAAGGCTGATTTGGTAGCCACCAGTGCAAGCTAAGACAATTGACCAAGGATGTTGCAGAGATTGGAGCTAAACCCATGCTCCCTGCAGCCCAGGTTACTTCTCTTACCACCACTTCTTCTTACTACCTACTTACACCTTACACAGGGAGGTGTGGCTGCCCCTGCCTGGCAGTGTTGAAGGCCAGGTTGGCTGGGGCTTGGAGTAACCTGATGTGGTGGGAGGTGTCCCTGCCCATGGCAGGGTGTTGGGACTGGATGAGCTTTAAGGTCCCTTCCCACCCAAACCAGTCTGGGATTCTATGACAAGCTGAAGACCAATCTACTTCTTCCCTTGACTGTGGCCACTGGTGGATGTCTGGAGGAAGGTACAAGGTGACATCCTTCTGCACTCATATTCCTTTTGTCTGTCCTTCCAGCTTCTGCCAGTCTGTAGCAACTGGCTGCAAAATGCAGCTTAAGACATTTTTAAGAGGAGGTAAAACCAGTGTTCTCCCTTGGTATTTTGGGGTAAAAATGCACTCTATATGTACATCTGAGAGTGACATTTTTCTCACTTTTACTTGAGTTGAATAACCTGATTCTTGCAAGTGAGATGGCAAATTCTGCTCCTCTCCTAGCTGAACTATACGATAGATATAACTTGTATTAATTTACATGCCATCCTTTATTTAATAGTTTCCCTAATTACATTTTGAGAGACCAGAGTGGTTGATTTGAAGAGTACTGTGAATTTCCACGCACTTCCAACCTTTGGCATGGATATCATTAAGTTTTATTAACATAATTAATACTAATGGCAAAAAAAGAAAAAAAAGGACTGATTTAATTTTACTTCTCTATTTTGGATATGAGTCGAGATCACGATACTGTAACCACAAGCAACAAATCAGAACTTGATAGATGGCTTTGCCTTCGTTAACAGCTGATGGTGACAGCCTTTAAATTTACTTGGGAGGAAGAATTGATGGCATAGAAGGTTTTGTTTCATGGAGATCAGAGTTAATAAATCTTCATGCTGCTCTGACTAATGATTCTGGAGAGCATCTTCCCGGATTTTTGGAAACATTCCTGAAAAGGAGCAGTGAGGTGGTCAAGGAAGCAAATAATGCTCCGAAATGGAAAGGTGTCAGATCAATTCATCCCTGAGCAGACACCAGGGCAGGTGCGTGGGTCTCGCTTTTTAATCAGAGGGGTGAGTAGTTGAACATGGGTTATGGGTGGGATTTCATAGAATCACAGAATCACAGAATCACAGAATCACAGGGGTTGGAAAGGACCTCGAAAGCTCATCCAGTCCAACCCCCTGCCAGAGCAGGGTCACCTAGAGTCCATCACACAGGAACGCATCCAGGTGGGGTTTGAATGTCTCCAGCCAAGGAGACTCCACAACCTCTCTGGGCAGCCTGGTCCAGTGCTCTGGCACTCTCACAGGAAAGAAGTTCTTCCTGAGATTCACATGGAACCTCCTGTGCTCCACTTTGCATCCATTGCCCCTTGTCCTATCATTGGTCATCACTGTAAAAAGCTTGGCTCCATCGTCCTGCCCCTCACCCTTTCCATATTTGTAACCATGGATGAGGTCCCCCCTCAGTCTCCTTTTCTCCAAGCTAAAGAGCCCCAGCTCCCTCAGCCTTTCCTCATAAAGGAGATGTTCCACTCCTCACAGAATTGTTTTGGTTGGAAAAGACCTTTAAGATCGTCAAGTCCAACCGTTAACCCCGGATTGCCAAAGCCACCACTGACCCATGGCCCTACTTCATTGACAGACCTATAATGTGCATCCTGACTCTGGTTTCTGCAGGGAACATGATCTGCACCCACAATAACAAAGAGAAATATGCAAACAACCTGAGTTTTCCTACAGATTTTATTCTTGTGTTGGTTTCAGACATCACAGCAGCCTTTCAGATCATTACAAGCTCCGTAAAACAACTTTTACAAAATGCTGATGGTTTCTACATACAGATTGTCATTTTAGACTTTTTTTTTTAGAACCATAAAAATAAGTAATCAGTGTTCGGCCCTCTGAGATAAAGAGATGATCTTTATAAAGAGCACAACTTTATAGGTCTGGTAAACACTGAGGGTACTGTTGGCAAATTGCTGTTTATAAATACCAACATTTTGGAGCCTGATGTTTCTTATCAAAAGCTATAATGAAGTCAGTCAAGTTCTTGCAGTCAGAGTACTCAGACTTTGAATGAATCAGAGGATCATGAATCACAGACTGGTTTGGGTTGGAACGGAACTCAAAGATCATTGAGTTCAACCCCCCTGCCATGGACAGGGACACCTCCCACCACACCAGGTTACTCCAAGTCCCAGCCAACCTGGCCTTCAACACTGCCAGCCAGGGGCAGCCACAGCTTCTCTGGGCACCCTGGGCCAGGCTCTCACCACCCTCACACCAAACAATTTCTCCCTCCCATCCCATCTCCATCTCCCCTCTGGCACTTGGAACCCATTCCCCCTCGTCCCATCATTCCCTGCCCTTGGCACCAGTCCCTCTCCAGCTTTCCTGGAGCCCCTTCAGGCACTGGAAGGTGCTCTAAGGTCTCCCTGGAGCCTTCTCTTCTCCAGGCTGAACACCCCCAACTCTCTCAGCCTGTCCCCAGAGCAGAGCTGCTCCAGCCCTTGGAGCATCTCCATGGCTTCCTCTGGACTCTCTCCAACAGCTCCGTGTCCTTCTTGTGTTGGGGACACCAGACCCAAGAGCTGCAAATAATTAAATAAACCCTACAAGAAAGTGTTAGCAGAAAACAACTTGCTCAGTATCCAGAGTGGGAATCCTGTGTTATTCCAAATGGACAGGGTAGGACTTCACTCACCCTGTCTCACTGATACCAATAAATCCCACTGCCATGAAGCAGAACCTGCCTGCCAGGACAGTGCCATGTCTCCATAGAAACCCCTGACAAGAGAACCTGATGCCAATTTAACAAAGGCAGGGATAATGCTGTAGCCTGTTGATGTTGGAAACTTCTTTGTTTGAGCTCTCTTCTGTTTTTTTTTAAAGGAAAGTGGGATGGAATTGCTGGAGACAGCGTTGGGTGCCAGGCCAGGGATGGACATGGTGTCTCCAGTGTGGTGACAGCCAGTGGTGACAGATCCATGCTCAGCTCTCACTGATTTCTCCTTCACTGCTCCAATTCACAACCATAAATAAGCAGAAGGAGCTGAGCCTGCTTCAAGGAATTGTGGGGGCATAAACAAAAACACAAAGCAGTGTTGTGAGTGGAGACAATGCTGAAGCTGGATCACTTCTTCAGTGCTGGCCCTTTAAACCTCTGCCCAGGGAAAGTCACCACATCAGTGAGTTCCTGTGAAAAATAAACATTCCCCTCCCACACAGCCAGGGAAAACACCCGCGGGTGAGGATGTAGGACCCAAAGTGTTGAGGAAATACAAAGGAGACTGCCCAGATTGCCAGGTCTGAACAGAGAGAAAAGGGTTTGGTTACATGAGCTGGCAGCGTGTGCTTGAAACCTGGGAACCCACTGAGATCCTGGGCTGCATCCCCACAGCGTGAGCAGCAGGGCCAGGAGGGGATTGTCCCCCTCTGCTCTGCTCTGTGAGACCCCCCCTGCAGTGCCGGGTCCAGTTCTGGGGTCCCCAACACCAGAAGGACACGGAGCTGTTGGAGAGAGTCCAGAGGAGGCCATGGAGATGCTCCAAGGGCTGGAGCAGCTCTGCCCTGGGGACAGGCTGAGAGTTAGGGGTGTTCAGCCTGGAGAAGAGAAGGCTCCAGGGAGACCTTGAAGCACCTTCCAGTGCCTGAAGGGGCTCCAGGAAATCTGGAGAGGGACTGGTGCCAAGGGCAGGGAGTGATGGGCTGAGGGGGAACGGGTTCCAAGTGCCAGAGGGGAGATGGAGATGGGATGTGAGGGAGAAATTGTTTGGTGTGAGGGTGGTGAGAGCCTGGCCCAGGGTGCCCAGAGAAGCTGTGGCTGCCCCTGCCTGGCAGTGTTGAAGGCCAGGTTGGATGGGGCTTGGAGCAACCTGGTGTGGTGGGAGGTGTCCCTGCCCATGGCAGGGGCTTGGGACTGGGTGAGCTTTGAGTTCCCTTCCCACCCAAACCATTCTATGGTTCTACGATTCTTCTTTGATTCTATGATTTTATGGCTACGAGGTGAAAATCCTCTGCCCAAGGTCATGCATGTCTCCAGTCATCTGCAGAGTTGTAGCTAAAAGGACTTGAGGAGTGAGACCTGGCTTCTGTAGGAACCTGCTGGTGGGAATTTTGCAGTTGACTTGAAAGGCACCAACATTTCTCTTAGTTTTCTGCCCTACCTTGGACTTCACGCACACATTTGATGTTGGTACATGTTGGTTTGTTTCATGACTGGTCTGAATTGTCCTTTCCTCCTCTAGCAATGAAATAAATAAAGCTGATTTCTCAAGAAATACCTGTTTCCTGATTTGTCCTGGGCATGATCCAGCTGTCCTCAGAGTCTGAATATGATCACAAATATTTACTCTTAGCTCTGAAACACAACCAGTGTTGGTACAGAGCGTGCTAATATTTTCTATTTTAACTTCCCCGTGGCATTTTCTTCTCGCTTTCCTTTTCTTTTTTAGACTTCAGATTCAAACAGTGATATCAAAAGGTCTAAATCCCACAAAGCACTGGGAGCTCAAAGGTTTCCGAGGAAGAGACGTGCCTGTTTTTTCCAGAAGATGAAACAAGGCCACGTTTTTTTGGCACCGTTGTGACTTTCCCATGGTGAAACGCTTTGAAGGTGCATTACATCAGAGATGGTGGTTCAAGTGCTTTCTCCTCGTTGTAACTTCTCATTGCTCCAGCTTCCTCTGCAGTCACGGAATAAGGTGATTAATAATAATTGATACTTCTCTGATGTGTTTAATTAAATACTGTGATGTTTTGCCAATCACACAGAATCACAGAATCACAGAATCCTAGGGATTGGAAGGGACCTCAAGAGATCATCCAGTCCAACCCCCCTGCCAGAGCAGGGTCACCTAGAGTCCATCACACAGGAACGCATCCAGGCGGGGTTTGAATGTCTCCAGCCAAGGAGACTCCACAACCTCTCTGGGCAGCCTGGTCCAGTGCTCTGGCACTCTCACAGGAAAGAAGTTCTTCCTGAGATTCACATGGAACCTCCTGGGCTCCAGTTTGCATCCATTGCCCCTTGTCCTATCATTGGTCAGCACTGAAAACAGCTTGGCTCCATCATCCTGACCCTCACCCTTTACATATTTGTAACCATGGATGGGGTCCCCCCTCAGTCTCCTTTTCTCCAAGCTAAAGAGCCCCAGCTCCCTCAGCCTCTCCTCACAAGGGAGATGTTCCACTCCCTTCATCATCTTTGTGGCTCTGCGCTGGACTCTCTCAAGCAGTTCCCTGTCCTTCTTGAACTGTGGGGCCCAGAACTGGACACAGGACTCCAGATGTGGCCTCACCAAGGCAGAATAGAGGGGGAGGAGAACCTCTCTTGACCTACTGACCACCCCCTTTCTAATGCACCCCAGGATGCCATTGGCCTTCTTGGCCACAAGGGCACATTGCTGGCTCATGGTCATCCTCCTGTCCACCAGGACCCCCAGGTCCCTTTCTCCTACACTGCTCTCCAGCAGGTCAGCCCCCAGCCTGTACTGGTGCATGGTGTTGTTCTTCCCCAGATGCAAAACTCTTACCTGAACTCTTACCTGAACCGAGCCTGGATTGTTTGTTTCCAACAGTCAGGTTTCACCTCCCCTTTGTCATGTTTATGTTCATGAAAAACAGGCATTATATTCTGATTTCCAATGAATCAGAGGGCCAAGGCAGTCCCTGGAGCCAACCAACTGCCACCAACCGAGGAGCTGACTCATGGAATTGGCTGGTGTTGAGTTACTCTTCCAGAGAGCCCAAAAGCTGAGGCTTTGACCCTCCAGCGATGTTCAAAATCCTCTCGTGCTCTTTGCCAGAACATCTGCATTCACTCTGCCTTATCACCCTGGGCACTTGAGATATCAGGATAATTTGGAAGGAAAATTAGGCAATGTGCACATTAAGTGCTTCCAATCCTGTTATTCCATCGTTCCCAGAGATATTTCCTCCAGCAATCTGCCTACAGCACGCACAGCACACGCCCTTGAGAAAAGGTTGTCTCAAATTGGAGACACCAGAATTAAGGTGTCTGTGGTCCTTCGCAGGGTGGCATCAGACCACGTCAAAACTGGCACAGCACACCTTGAGGTCCTGCTCCCAAAATTATCTGCGTCAAGGTAGGAAAAAAAGCTGGAGAGGGACTGGTGCCAAGGGCAGGGAGTGATGGGCCGAGGGGGAACGGGTTCCAACTGCCAGGGGGGAGATGGAGATGGGATGGGAGGGAGAAATTGTTTGGGGTGAGGGTGGTGAGAGCCTGGCCCAGGGTGCCCAGAGAAGCTGTGGCTGCCCCTGCCTGGCAGTGTTGAAGGCCAGGTTGGCTGGGGCTTGGAGCACCCTGGTGTGGTGGGAGGTGTCCCTGCCCATGGCAGGGGATTGGAATTAGATAATCTTTAAGGTTCTTTCCAACCCAAACCAGTCTGGGATTCTCATGGCAAGGCTCCAGTGAAGTGTTCCTCCTTTCTACCCACTCCACCTGAGCTGTTTGCTCCTAGAGGACCGAGCTGCCTAAATGTCAGCATCTGGCATCGTTTGAGGTGTCCTCCAACAACTCCAGAAATTATGGATGGTCTGCAGAAGACCTGTGCCCTCCTGGATTGTTCAGTGGACCTCAAGGAGGGCACCCTGTCAGGACACCAAATGCCAAGGTTTAAGCCCTTGATTCCTGTCCCAGTCTCTTCCATTGCCTACTCCATTTCTGCCCAGCTCATCTTCCCTCTCTCCTTTCTCTCAAACTCCCTACCCCATCGGTCCTCTTATAAGTGAGACATGTGCCTCACCCTCTGTGGAGCTTTGGGAAGAGGCAGACAGTCTCCTGCTACTCATGTCAGCTCTTGCCTGTATCATACTTGGCACTGGCCAAGAAAGTTTTCTTGAGCTCCTATATTCCTAACGTATGTCCCACGTGCTGTAGCAGCAGGCAGCAGAGCACATGCTGTTCACATTTAGGGATGAGACACTCATCCATGTTCACAGAACATGTCTGCAAATTTGCCATAAATCCCATTGAATGCAAGGAAAAAAATCCAGTTTTTTCAAAGGTGTTTACCAAAGCACGTCCAGGTGGATTTTCCTGGGATAAACATCTCCTTGATCACTTCACAACACATTTTATAATGCTCCAAAACATTTCCTAATCTGGCAAAACAAAACAGTTTTCTCCTCCCCTCATTCCTGAAAACCACAGAACTGTTTCATCCGAAACTTTACACAAAATCTCAGCTGGAGAGAGACATTTGTCCCAGAAAATTCTTGTCCAAACAATTACAGTTTGGCAAAAGTTCTGAGGCAACCGAGAGCAGGCGTTGGAAATGGGAAAAGCCAGACTGCCTTAATGAACAGAGCAGCTGGAGCACGAGGAGCCAGCAATGGTCTGTGTATGTAAGGCACAGCAACAGTTTCTTCAGCTTTGCATCCATGAAATAAACTTCATTTAAATATTTGGCTTCCCCACCGGCGAGACCATCCTTGCCAAAATGTTATAATCCAAGTGAACTTACTCCTTGGCAGCACTGTGTGGAGTCTTGCTTCTTGCTTCCCTGCCTCAAGGTCAAAACCATGGGTATGGTGGCCTTTATGATTGAACTGTTTCATCAATCTGTTGATTGATGAAACAGTTCTGAACTGTTCCCCTGGGGTTGTTCAAAAAACGGGTTGATGAGGCACTTGAGGCCATGGTCTAATAGTCTAATGGTTAAGAATATGATGGGATAAAGGTTGGACTTGATGACCCTGGAGGTCCCTTCCAACCATAATGATTCTATGATTCTATTCTATGATCAACCCAAAATGCAGGTTGTCTTCTCTTTCTGAAGAGGTGGGATTCCAGGCTCTTCCAGAGATCTCTGACTAGCCATGGTAGGCTTTGTTTCACAATAAAAAGCCTTGAACTTGGGTTGCATGGATTTTCAAAGGAGCTTCTTCAATCTCGGTAGAGTGGATGACAAATGAGTAAGTCGAGGGCATCTTGCTTCACAGATGGGGAGATACAGAAATCACGCTGATAAAATTACTGAAAACTGTAACACACCCACAACACACAGGCTACCATATTTTTCCTTTTTCGCCTGCAAATTCCGGGTGATCCTGTAGCCAAAAACAGCAACTCGGAAAAGCAACCTGAGGGGACGCAATTCCTTCACATAACTTCACGTCCAAGAATAATGATGAGTGTCGGTTCCGTGGATCTGTGCTGAACCAGCCAGAATGATTCAGAAGGGTTGGCAAAACGGAAGCGTTAGTCACTGTGAAAGATCAAGAAGTTGGTGTTGGCATATCGTGGGCATGCCAAGGAGAAATGAAAACCAAATCGGGAAAGGGGTAACGTAACAGAAGGGAAGCTGAAGGGGATGGAGGTGAAAGGGGTAACTTCTTGAATAAAGAATATTCTGGAAGATGGAAGTAGTGCCAGTAGAGGTTGGGCATGGATGGGGCAGGGTGGTGGCATGTGTTTGAGCTTAGAGAATCTCCAACAAAGTCAAGATGGCAAAGAAGAACGCGTCTTGCTCAGCACATCAGAGCCCTCAGATGGGTTGCCCCACATCCTCAGCCCAGTATTCCTGAATTTAAATCCCTGAGCAGGCACTTAGATCTGACAGGCAACTGTAGGGCACCAAACCCTCTGCACCAGATGCTGAAGCAGGCTCAAAACTTGCCTTATGCATGCCAAGATCTCTTCTTTCCCACTGTGGGCTGGAGCTTGGGCTGAACGCCTGCTCCAGCTTGGGATAAGCCCAGTCCGGGGAGTCTGCTAAGGAAGCAGCAATATCCTGGGCTGCATCCCCAGCAGCGTGAGCAGCAGGGCCAGGAAGGGGATTCTCCACCTTTATTCCACTCCTGTGAGATCCCCCCTGCAGTGCTGGGTCCAGTTCTGGGATCTCCAACACAAGAAGGACACGGAGCTGTGAAAGGATGAGAAGAAACGGCCTGAAATTGCAGCAGGGGAGTCTAAGGTTGGCCATCAGGGGAAATTCTTTCCCTGTGAGGGTGATTGGGTGTTGGAATGGGTTGCCCAGGGAGGTGGTAGAGTCACCGTCCCTGGAGGTGTTCAAGATGGGTGTGGATGTGGTGCTGGGTGATGTGGGTGAGTGGTGATGGAGGTAGGGGTTGGACTGGATGATCTTGAAGGTCTCTTCCAACCTCAATGATTCTATGATTCTATAAGTGAACAAGGTGGACAGTGATAAGGAGAACCTGTGAAGCCTGATGTCCTACAGAGCTGTAGCTCTTAATTGGGTCCCCTGTTGTCTTGTAAGGCTCTAATTAACAGACTCTATAAAATCTTTCCCATGCTTGGGACATTACAACCTTTGGTTGAAGGTGACCAATGGCTTTCAACCAGTTATTACTTTATTCCTTTAAAATTAGGAAGATGAGCAGACAGACGGATGCATGCACAGTCACCAAAGCCTTGTTTCCAAGGAAGCCAGGCTCACAGATGTCTGCGACAGCTCCAGGAATTAGGATGGACATCTTACACCTCTCAAGTGTTGATTCACCAACCCCCACAGTGGGAGTGACCTGCCAGACAGAAGTCACCATCATGCTTTCGTGGTAACAGGCTCTGACAATGCCAGCGTGGCAACACCCGAACGGGCATGAAAGGGAATCAAAAGCACTTTTATAATCAATCTCCATTTTAGATTTGTTTCTATATTGAAAGGAACAGGGGAGAACATGGAAAGCTTGAGGCAGCACAGACAAAGTGATTCACCAGGAGAGTGAGGGTCAATAGGTGGGGACGGGCGATGCATTTATTCTTCATCTCTGTATTTCAGGGATATAAATGAGGAGCTGATGACCTTCTGGAACAGCAGTGGATGTGTGACCCCTTCTCAGGCTGCATTGTGGGTTTTCATTTTTTATTGCGACTAAAAACTACGGCTTAAAACCTGAGGAAGAGCACACTGCAGATATTTGGTTCTGCAAACAGAATCTGCAGAGGGCAACTACAAATTTGGATTTGTTTTTAATAAGTCAATGAAGTTCTATGCTGGTATAAACAGGCTCAATGGCTGTGGTCCCACATGCACCTAATCATAGAATCCTAGGATGGTGTGGGTTGGGAGGGACCTTAAAGATTATCTAATTCCAATCCCCTGCCATGGGTAGGGACACCCAGTTGGAACCCGTTCCCCCTCATCCCATCACTCCCTGCCCTTGGCACCAGCCTGTTTCTAGGATATTTCTGACCATCACAGCAGTGACCACAGCTCTGCCTGGCTCATGACAGCAGAGTCCCCAGGGACCACTGGATCTGAAGCCTGAATGAAGTCTCACTGGTGGCCCAAACCCTCGTGCCTGCTCACCTGACCTTGCTCCATGCTGTGTCTCCGCACACCATGCAGGGGAATTGGTTTGTTCCAAGCAGTCTGGATTTTGCCTGCAGCACTGCGCTGCCTGTATCCAGCTCTGCCAACCTCCCTGCCTGTGGAATGAGGGAGTGATGATAGCGATACTTGATGTGTATTCCCACCTGCCTCACACAGCTGTTTTGGGCTTTAATTAATACTCACAAACTGCTTAAGGAGCCATAGATAGGAGCTGTTATGTAAGCACGAGTTATTATTATTAAAAAAACATTACAAGCGAGTTATTGGACTGGCAGATGGAATTATCAGCGGGATTATATTTTTATCAACCATCTCGCATTTCATTTCATCTCATCTTTCTTTTATCACCCTTCAGCTCTAGGCTGGTAGCCTGAGCACTGACTGAATGTCCAACGTATCGAACGCTGCATCCCTGGGTGGCTCTTGATGGCACAGATGAATAAACCAGGCAGCAAAGGGTGATGTGAAAAACAATCAGAACCCATCCGTGGGTTGAATCGGGCACAAACGATTTAGAATCGATGATAGCTGAGACCTGAATATCATTTCCCTCATTCAAGGCTGGCTCTGAGCTTAGGCAAAGCGAGTGGCTGCCACCCTCACGGGGAGCTGTGGGCTGCAAGAAGGAAACCTGCCAACGGGAAACATTTACTATTCGCCAGCAGTAATTGTTCTTCATTAGAACTGGCAAACTGCTGTGACTGCTAAAGGTAATTTTCTCCTTTATCTTCTCAAGATGATGGGAAATAAATGGCACTATCACATAAACTCTCCTTCCAGAGAGCCACTGATTGGCATGTGCCTTCAAGGCAGGTCTACGCATGGTGGGAAGCAGCCCAGATGAGCCTCCAAGTCCTCGTGCTCTGCTCTATCCTCCACAAGAACCTGTTGTGTCCAATGCATGGGTGACCTGCTGAAAGAGGAGTTGGGGTCAGAATGTGTGGGGATTACTAGGAAGAGCTTACAACTCTTGTGAACATAGAACCATAGAATCATAGAATGGTTTGAGTTGGAAGGGACCTTAAAGATCATCCAGTCCCAACCCCCTGCCGTGGACAGGGACACCTCCCACCACACCAGGCTGCTCCAAGCCCCAGCCAACCTGGCCTTCAACACTGCCAGCAAGGGGCAGCCACAGCTTCTCTGGGCACCCTGGGCCAGGCTCTCACCACCCTCACACCAAACAATTTCTCCCTCCTATCCCATCTCCATCTCCCCTCTGGCACTTGGAACCCGTTCCCCCTCGTCCCATCACTCCCTGCCCTTGGCACCAGTCCCTCTCCAGCTTTNGCTCCAGCCCTTGGAGCATCTCCGTGGCCTCCTCTGGACTCTCTCCAACAGCTCCGTGTCCTTCTTGTGTTGGGGACCCCAGAACTGGACCCAGCACTGCAGGGGGGGTCTCACAGAGCGGAGCAGAGGGGCAGAATCCCCTCCCTGGCCTTGCTGCTCACACTGCTGGGGATGCAGCACAGGACACCAGTAGCTTTCTGGGAACTCCAGAGGAAGCTCCTTCCAGTAGGTTGGTGGTGAGGCAAAGGTTCATGGGACTTTTCAACAGACAAAGCCCCTGAAGAGAAGACTGTCCCCACCACAGTGCAGTTTTGGTAATTACGTCTTGGTCTCCAGTGGGTAACTCTGTATAGCAAAGATGTCTTTCCTCCACTTGGGCAGTGCCTCACACTTTGTTTCTGGCTGCAGCTTCCAAAGTGACAAGACATAAATATTTCTTTTTATTATTAGATTTTCCCAGAGTGATTCTGCAGCCGGAATTTGAAAAAAGGGGTCAATATCAAGACTAAAAAACAATGGGCCCATGTAGGAAACATCTACTCATAACATAATCCTAATTCTGTTCAAGGAAATCCTGCTTCCTTCTTGACTGTACTGGGAATGACCAACTGGGACAACTGGATCCTATAAAACACGGACTTGGGACTTTGTTGCTTTCGTACTGATCTCCCTCAGGCCAACCTGTGAAAACTTTCATATATGTTATTTTCTTTTAATTGCTACTTTAATTGATGCTGCTGCTACATTCTGAAATAGACAACCTGCTTGGCAGCACCTACTCCTAAAATAGTCAAGTTCATTAATATGATTAAGAGCAACATCTTTTACTGCTTCTGGTACTCAATATTAAATGGAAGAACAAGTGTTTAAATAGAGAGTTTCTCGTGTAGGTCTCTTATTTTTTGCAAAGTATAAAACCTCAGCTAATTTTAAAGGTTTCTATCCAAAAATAGCACTGTGTTGTACTTTAATAGTAAAGTAATCAAAAAAAAAACAACCTTTCTTGAAGCAAGAAAGAAACAAAATGTTGTGTTGTAAGCTACCAGATATTTATTGCATGATTAATACTGCAATGATGATTTTCAACTGGTCAGAAAGCAAGAAATAAGGATGCTCTGTAACATCAAACCATGAGAAGAAGATGATTGTACAGTTAACATGGGGTAATGGTTTATGATTCGCAGGGTTTTAGTTCCTGTGCTAAATTTAAATCCTTAATTTGCCTAAATTAAAATTGCTCAGTCTGGTTACAGCCTTTTCTTAGCCAAGCCTGAAAATGAACTACGGTTGCGTGTGATCAGTCTTACTTTGGAGGTTGATAATTATAAAGGAAGCAATTTAAGGGTGATCAGATGGTTAAAACTGAGGTTACCCCTGGAGAAGATTTGGGGAGGTCAAGTCTTGTACAAATTCAAGGCCTCTCTTCTTTCTCGTGAGCATCAAAGGCTGGGTAGACATTGCTGTGGGCTCGATAAAACTATTATTTTATTGAGTGTTTATCATTAAAGCATCTTTTAGCCCAGCTCACAGATGAGGGCCGTGCTGCACAGACACTGAAATGAAAAGGACAGTCTCTGTCTCGCAAAGGCTACGGTCTAAGGATAAGGCAAGATATAACAGATGGAAACAGACAGATGGAGGAAAGCAAGAAAACAATGATACAATGTCAGCCAGCATGACGGGAAGTCAGCTCAGCACCCCAGGAGTCTGCTAGGCAGCTTTCTGCAGGAATCGCAGGAAAATGCAGGGAGTGGCATGGGAAAGAGCATGAAGGTGCTTGTCTGCACGTTGGCAGGAGGCTGGCACTGCTGGAGAGGGAGCTGCCTTCTTGATGCTGGTGGAAGGTGAGGGACGAGCCCAGAGTACGTAAGAAAGGCTGTGAAAAGGAAGAGCAAGCCTTTGAGCTGAAGGCAACAGAGAGGAGGGAGACAGAGCAAGCAGAGCATCAGAAGGAAAACATTAGGTTTTGCAGCTGCCCCCTGGGTAAGTAGAGGTGGTGATGTCCAGAGAGGGGGATATAGCAGCACCTGGGATGGGAGATGGCTGGGTGCAGGTGGCTGCATCTCAAAGCCTTCATGTGGAAAGGGTCAGAGACATGTAGACAGCTTGAGTGAAGGACCAAAAGGAAGACCCAAGTCAAAGGTGGGGCCCACATGAAAGGTCTGGGAGATTTCTTCTAAGGAAAGCAGAGGAGGGCTGGTGGAAGCCACTCAGAGTTTGAATTGACATCCATAATATGGGAATAACAAAGATAGGCTGGGCTTCTGCTCCAGACTGAGAAGGGCAGGTGGAGTAAAGGGCTGGACCTGCGAGTTGCTATCATAGAGGCAGTACCTGGGTTTGTGTCTGTAAGATTCTTCCAGAGGAGATGTAACAGGGAAACCATGCAGGACACAGCATACAGAGCCCCATGAGACCTACACAGAGAGCCTGGGAAAAAGAAGAGAAATATTCTCCAAAGTCCATACTGAAGGATCCACTGGAGAAACTGGAAGATGCCAGAGAAGGAGAAGACTTCAAGAAGATCAGTGTAACTTCTGGAATTGATTGAACCATCAGGAAAAGTGAGGATGAAGTATTGGCTTTGAAATAAAACTTTAAAGAAGTCATGAGGGACTCTGGAATTTGCTTTTTGTAGGTGGGGTGAAACACCACTTAAAAGGGGTGGACACTGGAAGAATCTAAGATAGGTTTGGTATGTCCATCCTTGGAGATATAAAAAACTTCACTGGACAAAGTCCTGAGTGACTTGATCCAGTTGGATGTGCTAAATCCCTTCTTGTCCTGAACTATGAATCTGTGGCAGCAATTGTTCGGTGTGTTCAATGAGCTGAGACGTGGAGACAGAAGGCAAGGTGGGGCACGAATGGAGGTGGCAAATGGGTTTCAGTGTGGAGGTTTTTGGAGATAATAGAAACTAAAGCATGATTGTACTCTGGGGAGAAATTAGCAGTCAAGAATGAGGGTGAAAGGAAAGAGTAGGGGGTGGATTGAAAGTGAGTGCAAAGGAGACAGCGTGAGATATTTGAGGCAAGTGTGGGGATGATAAAGAAGCTCCTACACTGGTGACCACAGAGGAGAAGAATGAAAGGCAGGTGGAGGGCAGGGAAGCACAGAGGTAGGGAAGAGTCACACATATGTTGCCCATAAACTCTTGGAAGTATTAGACAAGATCTTGTCCTTGGAAAGCAGCAGAGCAAAGAAGAAAGTGAACCTCAAGGAACCATCATAGATTCATAGAATCACAGAATAGTTTGGGTTGGAAGGGACCTTAAAGCTCATCCAGTGTCAACCCCCCTGCCATGGGTAGGGACACCTCCCACCAGACCAGGTTGCTCCAAGCCCCATCCAACCTGGCCTTGAACACAGGGAGAAGCAGCCCCAGGAGTGAACAGTGCAAGAATGAAACAGTGTATTAGCCAGGTAGCGGAACTCGAGGTTGAGTGAATCCACTCAAAACAATGAACATATCATGGATGAAGTCACCCTTGTTCTTCATTGTTGCTATTCATCAGACTTTCATAGTACAGATACCTTCATTTCAGCATGTCACCCTAGATTCACTTTAAATTCAACACAGAAGAACAGAAACTTTGAAGGCACAACTCATCTCATCCTAAAATAGAGATCTAAAACAGATCAGCTGACTCATGCCCTAAAAGAGCATCATTATTCCCCACAGATTATAAAGGAACATGCCAAGTTCAGATTAGAAGTCTGTACTGTAGGAATATAACTTTAGATAAGTGCCCTGCTGCCTCTCCACTCCAATCACTCTGAACATGGGAGCAGAGAACTGGGATCAGCGATGATCTAAGACTGGGCAACCTTGCAGCAAGGAAGAAGGGCAGAAGAGTCCAAGGTAGAAGAGAAAAGATCGAGGTGAGATGGATGAGCACAGAAGACAATTCATTAAAACTGGACCTCTGGACATCATGGAAAAACTGACTGTGGGTTTATGGTCAATGTTGGAAGAAAGGAAGTTGCTTCAGAAATTGTCATCAGAGAAAACACGTCCTGGAGCGAGTCCAGAGAAGGGCAATGAGACTGGTGAGAGGTCTGGAAAACAAACCTTATGGAGACCGGCTGAGGGAACTGGGGTTATTGAGCCTGGAGAAGAGGAGACTGAGAGGAGACCTTATTGCCCTCTACAGCTACCTGAAGGGAGGTTGTAGTGAGGCTGGTGTTGGTCTCTTCTCCCCAGTTGCTGATGACAGGGCGAGAGGAAATGGCCTCAAGTTCCATCAGGGGAAGTTTAGGTTGGAGATTAGGAAGAAGTTCTTTCCTGAGAGGGTGGTTGGGCACTGGAATGGGCTGCCCAGGGAGGTGGTGGAGTCACCGTCCCTGGGGGTGTTCAAAAAACGGGTTGATGAGGCACTTGAGGCCATGGTCTAATGGTCCAATGGTTAGGAATATGATGGGATAAAGGTTGGACTTGATGACCCTGGAGGTCCCTTCCAACCAGAATGATTCTAGGGTTCTATGAGAGTATCGAGTGTGTGGCTCCTCTCAGGAGTGTGAAAGTTGTCTAAGAGTTGCAAGGACAAGACTGGGGCTGCTGAAGCAGGAACACCTGCATCTGACTGAGGTTTTTTCTAAGCTCCCTTTACGTCAATTAAAATCTGAAGATCGATTCTGTTGCCCAAACACAAGCATCAAGTGCTACTTGAGATGCCCAGTGGTATCACATCTCCATTTCCATAAAGGCACAGCTCTCCCATCGCTCTGGTGTCGGATTCACCTGCTCTGCACGGATGTCTTGGGCACTCTGCTACATCTCAGGTGGCACCAGATGTCTGTGGGTAGTTAACAAGAGTTGAGCCCAGTGAAGTGTAGGAGTGATTCAAGTGACCTGGCTGAACACGAGCCAGCAGTGTGCCCAGGTAGCTAAGAAGGTCAAGAGTATCCTGACCTGTATCAGAAACAGTGAGGCCACACCTGGAATACGGTGTTCAGTTCTGGGCCCCTCACTACAAGAAGGACATCGAGGTACTGGAGAGAGTCCTGAGAAGGGCAACAAAGCTGGTGAAGGGCCTGGAGCACAGGGCTTATGAGGAGTGGCTGAGGGAGCTGGGCATGTTCAGTCTGGAGAAGAGAAGGCTCGGGAGACCTTCTCACCCTCTACAACTTCCTGAAAGGAGGTTGGAGCAAGGGGGTGGTTGGTCTCTTCTCCCAAGTGACAAACAGTAGGACAAGAGGGAATGGCCTCAAGTTGAACCAGGGGAAGTTCAGGCTGGATATTAGGAATTTTTTTTTTACTGAAAGAGTGGTCAGGCATTGGAACAGCCTGCCCAGGGAGGTGGTGGAGTCACCGTCCCTGGAGGTGTCCAAAAAACATTTGGATGTGGCCCTTGGGGACACGGTTTAGTGGTGGACTTGGCAGTCCTGGGTTGATGGGTGGGCTTGATGATCTTGAAGGTCTTTTCCAACCAGAGTGATTCTATGATTCTAAGAAGGACCCCGGAGCAGATGCCCACATTTTGGCAGTTGAATGCCTCAGGAACCGCTGAAAGTTGCTATTGCAGAAGGGTGAGGGACTTCCTCACACCAGCTCCAGGCTGATGTGGAAGTACCTTGGACTGAACAAGGTGCTGTTTTTAGGCAACTGGATCCCATCCTGCACTGTCACCAATTGTTTAAACACATAATTCACATGTAGAAACCTCTGTGTAGAGACTTGAACTCAGGTTTAAGTCTTCTGTCAGCTGAACTTCACCCTTGGTCTGTAATTCAGACACCCTGAATGCCAGGGCGTGAGGGCACTGGTGTGGTGGATGGACTGAGGAGCCTACTACTGAAGGAGATTGAAAACTTGAATAGACTCGTCAACATTTCAAGCAGAAAACAGATGTCTTGGCTTCTACAGAGCCCTGATGCCACAGCAGATTTTATCAAGGAGATCATCCTGAAGAATTAGGAACAACTAGGTCCGAAGTGCCTGAAAGCCACCGGTGCAATTCAGCGGAGGTGAATGGATTTCTGTCAGCCCCACACAGCACCGAGAGCAAGGTCTGAATGGATGATGGAGTCCAAATGGCTCTGCTGTCAGAGCAGGAGCGTGCTGATGGGGTGGCACAGACAGAAAGTGAGCAGGAGCTGTTCTGAACCTGTGGGTAAAAGAAAGGCTCTGCTTCCCAGCACTGCCAGTTTGTCATTTTTCATCCCTTTTCATTCACTTATTTATTTTCTCATTTAAACTTAGTACATAACTCACAGAACGTAACGTTTCAGCTTGACAAGTGGTTTATTCAGGCAGCTGATTTACCAATTCAAAGGCTACTCCCCACAGACTCCTACCAGAAATGCAAGCGCTCACTCATAAACCTCTGATTTAATTAAAGAAAGACTTAGCCCCTCAAACATTATCGCAGCTGGAATATCCAGATTTAGCCCTACGTTCTTCCAAAGGAACTTTCCCCTGATTTGCCTGCAACCTGGGGCAGGGTTCCATACATCTATCATCATTTCCCACCACTTTCAGCTCAGGCATTAGAGACGCTGTGTGGGCAGATTTAATCGGTTCTTTCTCGCTTCCTGGTGAGGAGAAGGATTGCATAAGATGTGAGTCAAGACACCAGCCCTGAATCTGTGAGCGCGATGCTTGCAGGAGCTGCACTGTCTGATGGTCACTTGGGATGTCAACAAAAAGCAGGTTCTGGTACAGAGATACCCACCTGCTTTGGGTCACTGGAGGAAGGTGGACTGAAATGTTCTCCTTTCGCTTGAAATTGAGGGCTCAGCATTTCCCCCTCTTTGGGAGGAAAGTATTGGGGTTCCTCTTCTCACCCCAGCTTACCCTTTCACACTCCTAACTACACCCTAAGCTTTCTCACACCTAAGATAAAGCTTTCTTTGGTGTTGAGTCCTCTTATTCACTCTCTTTGGGTCCCTGTTTTTTCCCAGAACCCATTTTAAGATTGTTTTTCACCCAGGTCTAGAGCCTTTCAACACAGGGTCTTCCCTCCCATACCCTGAATCAAATTTTAAACCATTTACACACCACTGACAGGATTTCCGAGTTTTCTTCATGTTCAAGTCCTCAAAACTTGAGTCTATTTAACCTAATTTTGGGCATTTTACCCAAGTACCTAACTTGGAATCACAGAATGGTTAGGTGTTTGGGTGAAACGTAGGTATTTAGTTATCCTGGCACCTTCTGAGATCACTGGAAGGCACCATGTACCCTCAGAGAGTGGAGCTGAGGCATGATAAATATTTATTTTACAATGCGGGTGGTGAGACCCTGGCCCAGGGTGCCCAGAGAAGCTGTGGCTGCCCCTGCCTGGCAGTGTCCAAGGCCAGGTTGGATGGGGCTTGGAGCAGCCTGGTGTGGTGGGAGGTGTCCCTGCCCATGGCGGGGGGTGGCACTGGATGAGCTTTAAGGTCCCTTCCAACCCAAACCATGCTGTGATCCTATCAGAGAATCACAGAATGTCAGGGGTTGGAAGGGACCTCTAAAGCTCACTCAGTCCAACCCCCCTGCCAGAGCAGGACCACCCAGAGCAGGACGCACAGGGATGCATCCAGTCAGAGTTTGGATGTCTCCAGAGAAGGAGACTCCACAGCCTCTCTGGGCAGCCTGGACCAGGGCTCTGTCACTCTGCCAGTGACAAAGTTCTTCCTTATGTTCACCCAGAACCTCCTGTGTTCCACCTTGCACCTGTTCCCCCTTGTCCTATCCCTGGCCATCCCTGAGCAGAGCCTGGCTCCATCCTCCTGACCCTCACCCTTTCCATATTGATAAACATTCATGAGGTCCCCCCTCAGTCTCCTTTTCTCCAAGCTAAAGAGCCCCAGCTCCCTCAGCCTCTCCTCATAACGGAGATGTTCCCCTCCCTTCATCATCTCTGTGGCTCTGTGCTGGACTCTCTCCAGCAGTTAAATACCTCATTAGGGACTCGAGGCAGCCGTTGGGTGCCTGAGGTTTTGTGGAGTGGAGTGCTGGGCCAGAGTTCCTCAGATTGTTTCATCTCCCTAAACAGCTTTCTCAGTTTAATCCCGATTTGCTCTTTTGAGATTGGAAACAGCAGTTAAACCCAGATTCTGTTTATCCCTCAATCTGATTTAGACAGAATCAGCTAATAAACCCTCCTGCCTTCCCCGACAGTATTTCAGCAATTATGGCAGATTGTCAGTGCTGACGCAGCCAGCCAGGAGAAAAATCTTTCCTCAGCTTTCCTCAAATCACATCGACCTTACGCCAGTTCTGCTCCATCCGGTCCACCTCGTATTTCTCCAGCCTGGCAAACCCCAGCACGTATCACAACCTCCCCATTCATACCTTTATTCCCACCTTCCCCAGGCAGCACTGACTCTTCAGTGCCTGAGCTCTAACTCATCATTATCATCGTTATCCTAATACCTGGTTTCATCTCCTGCATCCACAGTCTGAGCTCCTTCACTTGCACTAATACATACACATTTCAGCTCTTCTTTTCACGGAGCACTCCCACTGCCCTTTCACTAATTGAATCACCTCCCTAATCAGTCTTCTCACGTATGAGCACTTTCTTTCTCCTTGCTGCCCACCTTTCTGCCCACTGACACACTTCATCTTCACTTACTTGCTTTTCCTCTCGCTTTTGTTGTAACCAAGACTAGATGTAGAGATTACCTGGGTCTCTCCCACTAAACCACACATTTTTTTTCAATCACAAAGCAGGAAAAGACAGAGTGGAGCCGGCTCCGTCAGGTGAATGTGTTCTTGAGATACCACACAAAGACTGAAGTAGCTGAGATTTTCCAGAATGGCTGAAGAATCCTGTTGAACAACTCCCAGTAATGATGAGTTTCCAACTACCTCAGCGCACCCAAATCCAAAAGTCTGAAAACTCTACTACACCTCAAGTGGTGTGAAAACAACAATTCATCCAGCAGAACACTTGAAAAACTGTTTGGTGTTTGTCGTCAAGTGGTGAGTTTAAAAGTGCAGTGGCTGAGGGTATCACAACCATTCATAGATCACTTTGTACCCCCTCACGCTGCCTAGAATCATAGGATCACAGAACCATTGAGGTTGGAAGAGACCTTCAAGATCACCCAGTCCAACCCCTACCTCCATCCCCACTCACCCACATCACCCAGCACCACACCCACAGCCGTCTTGAACACCTCCAGGGACGGGGACTCTACCACCTCCCTGGGCAACCCGTTCCCACACCCAATCACCCTCACGGGGAAGGAATTTTCCCTCTTGTCCAACCTGAATCTCCCCTGCTGCAATTTAAAGCCGTTCCCTCTCGTCCTTTCACTGTGGGCACGGCAGAAGAGACCGACCCCCCCCTTACCCCAACCTCCTCTCAGGGAGCTGGAGAGAGCCAGGAGGTCCCCCCTGAGCCTCCTCTTCTCCAGACTGAACACCCTCAGCTCCCTCAGCCGTTTCCCACCAGACATTTTCCAGTCCCTTCCCCAGCTTTGTTGCCCTTCTCTGGATATGCTCCAGCCCCTCAAATCAGTGGCAAAGGTTGCTCAAATGCAGAAAGGAAGACCTGGTTTCCAGTTCTTTTTTCATCAGTAAATCACAATTTAAAGCCTGGGACCACCGGTTGTTGTAAGGGATGAAGACTCTTAATCAACAGGTTGTAATATTCATTGTATATCTACTTTTATTACACACCTCCACCGAGGTCACATCCCAACTCCTCTGCCACCTTGGTGCTTTTGCACGAGATAGAAAGAATCCCCACGTCAAAAGCTTTGCAATTAACCTGTCATTGGACCTGATTTTTAAATATCCCTTTTCCCGTGATGTTTGCAGTCGTGAGGGACACCTGTATTTTACGTTCTCCTCCAGAAATAGCACAGTAACCTATCGCTGTGTTTTAATACTTTATATTTCACCTTTAGCAGCCCTTTTGCTTTGCAGAGTTTTGGGGAAAGGTGAACCAGGCAGAGCTGGTCAGTCCCAGCTCTCTCTGAAAATCTTCCACAGCCATGGCCTTTTTAAAAATTCCTCTCCGATTTTAATCCCAAGTGACATTTTATTGGAAAGGATTTTAGCATATTACATCTCCGCCTGAGTAAGTCCCTGGATATCGTTAGAAAATTAATAAAGAATGTGAACAGCTTCCTGTGTGATGTGTAAGTGATAAACATTCAGTAAAACCCTTCCTCCTCCCCTCCCTGCCTGTGAATTGCTCTGCTAAAAATAAAGGGTATGACAGAATTTCTGTATTGTGTGACAAGAGGAGCCCTTCAGTCACTGGCAGCAGCAAAAAGCAAATGGCAAGCTTTGGCACAGATGACATTTGGAACTGTTATCAGCCAGTGCTAATAGCAGCGTACGGGATAAATCCTGCTCTCCCTGTAATTAGGGGAGAACGGCACCAAAATCAAGCGGGATATTCCTTGTGATTCCCAGGGAAAGCGAGCGTGGCATCTCGGCTTCTTGCAGTGTTATTTATTTTTTTATTGCTGCCTCTTCTCCCCCTCACCCAGTCACCCCAAGCACGCATCCCCAAAATGTGTCATTTTCCTCAGCATCACTCGTAAATTATTATTAGGTGATGATTTTTGGGGGGATGTGAATAAACAAGGGCTGGGAGCAGCAATTTTAATTGCATTTGCAACAGGAGATGGGTTCATATATAAAGCTGCATCTCCTTGTCAGCATTCCAAATATTTTAAGGAATGTTTGCCTTGACGTACTTCAGTGTTCCGATTTATTTAGCGCCGCTAAATAACACCCAATTCGCTGGCAAAAATGAACACACACACACATTGCCTTTTGGGAGATGTTACGTTGGATGCGTGGCAGATAACTGCTACAAGGGGAATAAATAACTCAGGAGACAGAAAATGTTATGGAGGTGCCTTTATTTTCCAGCCTACTTCAGCTTCCCTCTGTTTAGTAGAGAATGGAAACTGTTGTGTTTATTTATGGTCTTGGATGCAGAGAGGTGGATGGTCTGGAGCTATAATCATAGGGACAGCTGGATATATGGCTTATACCAATGCCAGAAAAGCTTAATTGCTGTTGAGAAGGGGCTCAATAACTCTATAAAAGATTAAACGATGCTCTGCTGGTGAAACATGGGTTGTGAAGCTGCAGTCAATGACCCTGGAGATTCCTCTCACTGCTCCATCCCCCTCAAGCTGTAGGGGAAGGACTCTCAGATTGATGATCTGCATCTTCTGCTGCTCCAGATTCAAATGTCACCTCCTCTTTGTGCCTTAGAGGAAGGGTAAGTAAATAAAACACAGCTGGACCATTGTGCTTTGAAGGGGAATTCCTTCCTTGCCCTTGCTGCCAACCAGCTGAAAGATAAAATGTCATTGTAGTCACTGCTGGTACCGAATGCCTCAGGGGAAACATGGGTTTGCGTCCTTTGTGGCACCCAAAAGGAAGGAAGGTACCTGGGACCAGCTCTGGGGTCCCCAACACAAGAAGGAATCACAGAACCAGAGAATCCTAGGGGTTGGAAGGGACCTCGAAAGCTCATCCAGTCCAACCCCCCTGCCAGAGCAGGGTCACCTAGAGTCCATCACACAGGAACGCATCCAGGCGGGGTTTGAATGTCTCCAGCCAAGGAGACTCCACAACCTCTCTGGGCAGCCTGGTCCAGTGCTCTGGCACTCTCACAGGAAAGAAGTTCTTCCTGAGATTCACATGGAACCTCCTGGGCTCCAGTTTGCATCCATTGCCCCTTGTCCTATCATTGGTCATCAAAGGACATGGAGCTGTTGGAGAGAGTCCAGAGGAGGCCACGGAGATGCTGCGAGGGCTGGAGCAGCTCTGCTCTGGGGACAGGCTGAGAGAGTTGGGGGTGTTCAGCCTGGAGAAGAGAAGGCTCCAGGGAGACCTTAGAGCACCTTCCAGTGCCTGAAGGGGCTCCAGGAAAGCTGGAGAGGGACTGGTGCCAAGGGCAGGGAGTGATGGGACGAGGGGGAACGGGTTCCAAGTGCCAGAGGGGAGATGGAGATGGGATGGGAGGGAGAAATTGTTTGGTGTGAGGGTGGTGAGAGCCTGGCCCAGGGTGCCCAGAGAAGCTGTGGCTGCCCCTCCCTGGCAGTGTTGAAGGCCAGGTTGGCTGGGGCTTGGAGCACCCTGGTGTGGTGGGAGGTG
>VZRW01006941.1:0-30987 GCA_013398125.1 Aegotheles bennettii
CAGTGTGGCTTGAACACTTGCTGATGAAGACCAAGGCCAAAAAGTCATCAAGTACCTCAACCTTGTCCATATCCCAGATAACCAGGTCTCCCATTTCCTTTAGGAGAGGGCCCACATTTTCCCTAGCCATCCTTTTGTCACTGATACACCTACAGAAGCTCTTCTTGTTGCCCTTGATGTCCCTGGGCAGATTTAATTCTACCAAGGCTTTGGCTTTCCTAATCTGATCCCTGGCTGCTTGGACAATTTCTCTGCTGATAACTTGAGAAGGTAGCACTGGATTGAATGGAGTCCTGGGGAGTCTGTGGTCCGAGTCTGTGCAAGAACCTGTCATGGGGCAAAGACATCTTACTTTGCCTCATCTTCTTGAAAGTTCACAGGGGTGCTGTGACTGAATGTTCTTCACTGCAGCAAGGAAGAGCAAGAATGCTGCATGTTGGAGAGAAAACTCTTACTGGTGGTAGGGCATTCCTGAGTCCTGGGACATCAGTGGAACTGGGCAGGCCAAGTAAGGGAATTCATAAACAAAAGGAACAAAACTGGCATTGGCAAGAAACTGTCAAAGGCTACTCCTAGCAGCTCCACACAGATCCCTGAATGGGAAGACAAGAAGAGACTTCAGATTTTGTAACCCAGTCAAAACCAGCAGCATGGTGAAGAAAACATGGAATACCAAACCACTAGGTAGCTGCCATACTACTCTGGTTTAACTGATGTGTCATACAACTGGCATACCATTTATGCCAGGAAAAACCTGACTTCTTAAGTTAATGACGTTCTCCTGACCATGACAAAGATTGCTGTTAGGTAGGGACCACAGTTTGGTTTCAGAAAGGACAAGTGAAAATGTGGCTTTGAAAATTATCATTGATCACAGGTATGACTTTATTGGTGGGAAGGGGAAAGAGAAAAGGGAAAGAATAAGGAGGCAGTAATTCCTGGTTGTTCACCATAGTGCTGAGTTCTTACGGCTTCCCTCAGACTCTTGACCCTCACATGGGCAGCTGTAAGGATTTTGGAGAGGACACGTACGTATTTCTGTGATGTGCCAGGGAGTCTGATGTGTGTATGCATCTGAGGATGATGACATAACCCTGCTACATCATCTGACCCCGGGCTGGTAAGAAAGGAGAATCTGCCACTCTTCTTGTCTTGGGATTGTGCTGATGATCAAACATCTCCTTTTGTGGAGGCAGGATGTACATGGAAAATATGTTCAAATGTAAATGAAATACAATTTATTCAAAGTTCCACAGCAGCCTCTAAACAGGAGGAATTGCTGTGCATCATGCATTTGTGGGTAATTCTGAGTCCAGCTTGCTATGAGTGATTGGAAGCATATGGTGACAGCACTTGTGACGGAGTTTTATTTAGAAGTCAGAAATCAAAGCAAGAGTTGACTGGGAACCAACCTCAATTCACATCCAGACTTAACTTAAATTTTACATATATTTTTTCCCCCTTTTTTCTTTGTGGTGAGCACAGTGAACAAAAACAAAACAAGAAATCCTGTTTCTCTGAGACATCTGCTCTTAAAATCAAATGTCTTTCTTATACTTCAAAAGGTTTACCTACACCCAGTCTATCCACATGGACTGGAACTGATGAACTTTTCTGTGTTCATTACAAATCTAATGGGAAAACAGCAACTCAGGATGCTCTGTCATGATCAGGTGAAATGGAATGTGATGGCAATACATGAAAGAGTACAAGAGAAAACATGAAATTCTTCCATTCAAAGAGAAAATAGCAAAAGCTGTGTGTTACATTATCTGTGCTGTGAAAGGGTAAGTTCTAGACTGGTCATGAGCCAGAGATTGAGGTCAGTGGTGTTACTTGAAGTAAACCAGGAGGAAAGTGTGACCATGTGCCTTTTTTTGTCAGCAAATTGAAGGCACTGAAGAGTCAAGAAAAGCAAGGAGCACGACTAACCTGCTGTTCCCAGATCCAACAGCAAAACGAATTAAGGCCATGGTGATTTAGGAAGGTTGCAGACAGTGTCTGCTGGTATTTTTCAGGGCAGATGCTTTGGTTAAGTTTACTAACTTCTGACCACTGATGTGCCAGTTCATTCAGATTTCATGCTGAGGCAAAGGAATAGAAGAATCTCCGATTTTGGAGTCTACTTTAAACAAATGCCCCACACATGCCTGACTCAAGTGGAAACACTGGACTGTGAATTTACAACACAGCTTCTTATGCAAGTTAGAATGTCATGTATTATTTCAACCTAGTTCTTAAACCAGGAATTTCAGACAGAACAAGAATTAAAAAGTATGGTCCAGTTTATTTCCCTTGTTTTGGAGGACATTGGATCTTGAATGAAATTGTAAGTCAATAGATAGGTTTATCCTGTCTGTTTTCTTAGCCTTCTGGCTGTAGACACAGAAAGGAATGTTCATTTCAGGTGTGTTTTTCTCAGCTAGTTCTGCCTTTCTCAGGGCTTGTTCTGGATTAATGTGGGAAGGTTTAAATATACTCTCCATGAGAAAAACCTTCCTTCTGTAGTTCCCATGATTTTCATGAAGCTACTGAAGGAGATGTGAGATTAGTAACCAGAAGAGTCAGACAGAGATGTGTTCTAGAAATGCACTAGGAATGGAAGCATATATTTTCATGTGGCTAATATGTCAAGAGCTGAGATAACCAGAGTCCCCTAGCCTGAGCAAATGAGCAGTAACTCATGGATGTTCACTGACATTTGTTATAATGTGAATAGACTTCTTAAGAATCCTTATGGTAAAAAATCAACCAGTTTAAAGAAAATTAAGATGAAACTAACACCTGACATAACCCATGCCACTCGCTAAACCCAGTCCTATAAAGACATGCTACAGTACTATGACTGGGATCCAAAAAAATGTCTCTTTGTCTTACTACTCTTGTCAACCCAGGAAACAAAGATGACTTCTGAAATCATACCAGAAAAGAAATTGTCATCACTTCTACTTCACTTGTAATTTTTTCAGAGTTTCATAATACTTTCCTGTCATAGTATAAACATGTTGTAATGATTAATCAGTTAAGATTAATAAATACTCAGACCTCAGGATAGAAAGCATACTTACAGAATAATAATCCTGAAACCCAGAAAACTCACGGCTAGAACAGGGGTCCAATGGTTCTGGTTTTCTGCCTTTATGATTCCTAGCAGGTATTTTTCTCATAAACATTTGATAACACAAGTTGTCTCTTGCTTTTGTTGCAGGTGCCAGGTTGTGAAAGCCACATATATAGGCTCAGCAAACAGCCAAGGCTTTGCTAGGAAGCCTTTCTGAAAAGCTCTGCTCCCAATTTAGATAAAGTGACTGGCCTCTAAGTGCTCTGAAGAAAAACTGCAAGAGTTACCTGTTCCCTGAGAATTTTTTAATATCTAGGCTCCTTCCTTTAGGGGGGGAGATTGAGAGCTCTGAAAATCAAGAATTTTCTGAAGCTCATCTACATCTTTTCATTGACCTGAAAAGGATATGAAAATAGTCTGTCTTGTGAGCTGTCTAGCATTGGCTCTTTTTGCTTATTGAGAAAAACTTTAAGTTGTGGACATTGAGATCTTTTTGATTTTGCTTTCTTAGAGCGGGCTTTATTCTCTCTAGCTCCTGAACCCTGAAAATTCAGACCATGGGAGAGATTATCTTTTTTTTTCTCTTACATTTCACCAAACTTAAAATTACTTTTTGTTTGTTTTGATTTTCAGATCCAGCGGGGGTAAGGTAATTGTTTTTCTAGTTTCTGACTTTCAGAAACCCAATTTTCAGAAATAACTCCATCTTGAACTGTCTCTCTACTAATCTTTCACTCTTCTTTCTCATGCTTTTTATGAGTGCTTTATTAAAGAATTTAATACTTTGCAGAGTGGTAGGTAGCTGGGAGGCTGAGCAGCTGTGCTGAGCAACCTCACACATGCCTCCTCGTGTCCTCCTGCTGCTCCCCCTCCTGTTGTTTTCCTCGTATTTACACTGTGTGAGCTCTTCTAAAGGTCCTGTTTTGTTGTTCTTGTGCTGTGCCCTGGAATAGGGAATTGCTGGCCTATGACCCAGGTCTATAAGAAGGAGGTGCTGATACTACGTACCCTCATGCTGGCTGTCTGAACAGGCAGGTAACACAAAGCAATAACTGCATGAAGGGATAATTTTCATGGTCATTTCAGGCAGGTTTTGTTCTGAATGTCAGCAATTAAAGAGTGACATTTCCAGTACCTGCTTGTGCAGATTGCTGTAATATAGTTGCTCTAATCCCCTCTGGCATCATTTGTAGATTTCTGGAGTTTGAAAACATCCCATCACCTACATCTTTCCTCACTGCTCTAGGATATGACTGTTTTGTTTGGTGTAGTCCCTGATGATGCCATCAATCCTGCCATCTTCAAAACAGCTGTTTTGATGAACATAAATAAAATCTTGTCTCCTAGAGTTCTTGATTTTGTCTATGTGCATGCTTTATTAAGAGTAAAAAAATAAAATCTGATCATACAGTATCTGAATGTCTTGTACAGTGATTATATGATTAAAATTCTCTCAGAATATCTGTCTGCATTTTTGACTTGCACAATGCAACCTTAATGGCTGGTAAGTGCTGAATTTTGTCACAGATGAAAAGAACACAAAAAGTGCAAAGCTTGTTAACATGAGCCAAGCTTGCTATTTATCTGATATTTTCGGCACATTGAATGTATTTAAGCAGTTTTGTTGCCATTATGGAACTTATTTTAGAAGTATCAAGTGACAATTTTCTTTCAGATCATAAAGAAAGATGGGAGAACAGGAATTTAGTTGTTTTGTTGATAAAGCTTGTCCTAGATCATCATAAAAAAGAATTGCAATAAAGCAAGGCTGCTTGGTGCACACAATAAAGCAAATAGCAGTCTGTCATAAGTGACGGAATTAGAAGCCAATTCCTGCTGATAACTTCTTATCCATGCATTGAAGTGTAATTGAATCAAAATGATGTGAGCGATAGAGAAGCACAGAAACACGCTTCTATTACAACTGTGTTTCTGTGCTCTGAGACTGCTGAGGCTGCGGGCTGTGCTAAAAATGACTGAAATCAAGAGGACTGGGAGGAGGCAGGGATGAACAGAAAACGTCCTCTCAGGCAGGTGTGGGATAGACACCAAGTATCTTTATGTTTCTTAATGCAGGAGGCATTTACTTGGTAAAGACCACTAATTCATACTTATCACTGGATTGGGCATCTATTTACTGTTTTGCCCTGCATTTTGAGGAACATATAGAGGCTGCAGAACAAGTGTTTGACTACCTGTCTCTGAAAGTGATGATATTAATTCATTCATTATACTCCAGATACTTCTCTTCTTTTGCTGACCTTGGTGGTGGAAGATCAGGATGTTATTACTTGGGCGCTGTGGATTTTTTAATTCTGGTGCCAGGAGAATTGCTAGAAGAATTTACAAGCCAGAGGGTGTTTCAGACACAATAGCTGGCCCCTTGCAAGGTATGCACTCTCAGTGATATGATTCAGGAAGCTGTATTAATTAATGATCTTTGATAATTTTCTCCCTATTGCTACTTTGTCTTTGCTTTTTGGTTTTACATGCATGGCTGTGTGTACGCTCACATGGTAATACAGGTTTACTTTACCAGATGAATGGGAAGGATGTGCCACCAAAAGGTGGAAAGTGCTAGTTGAAGTTGATGTACTAGTAGCAACGTGAACTACACTTTCCTTTTGAGTCCTGGGAGAGAAGAATGTTTCAGTTTTCTAAATTCAACAGCAGAAAAATATGAGTTGATCATACATGAATCATAAACAAACCAACAAACCAAAACCACTCCAGCAAACAAATCAATAACTGAAGTACCTGCTAGTATGCTCACTTCAAAACTCTCCTCAGACATCCATGGGCTATGGCTGAACACAGATTGTCCTACTAATTACAGTATCAGGTCTAATCTAATGCTTTTTCCTGACAGGGTACCTGGTTTGCTAGGCATGAGAGAAACAGAAGATGTGTTGTAGTGATTCCTGAGTGCTACAAGACATTCACATAAAATGCATAGTAGAACATGATACAGACTTAGGGCCTGTGGGCCTATTTGCTGCCTTGTATTGGGAAGATGTTGCAAATGATGTCCTTAGGGTTAATTGTAGCAGAGATACAATGCCTTCTTTAATGACTTAAATGATAAAATGGAAATGTTGTGCTAATCCAGAGGATGTGGAGCTGGGAAGGGCTGAGAACATGATGGATAATGGCTTTAAAATTAAATATGATTTTGATAAATTGGAGAAAGTGCACAGCATCATTAAGATGAAATCCAGTAAGCACAAATGCAATGTACTATGTTTAACAAAAAAAAATAAATCAAGTGAACAAAGAAAAGGTGGGTAACAGAAATGCAGTAGATCACAGATTGAGTCTGCATCAGCTGTGCTGTCGGGAAGGAGGGAGGAGGGAAAGGCACTTATAATAAAAGAATCTATTAAAAGGAACATCAAATGCCAGATGTGGAAGGAAATGATGCCCCACTCCTGGGCACTGGTAAGGCTGGGGCCAGGGCAGTGTGTCCCGGTGTAAGCAGAGGATTGGAGGAATGTTGGTTACAAACTGGAGACAGTATAGGAGGGAACACCAAGAGTGATAACAGATTTATGGAACAGGGCCTATGAGGGAAGTTTGAATGAATTAGTGGTGTTCATCTTAGAAATATAAGGGAGATGAACAGTAGCTGTTTCTCAGAACTAAAATACTTGCATAAGGGACAGCAGTAAAGCATTCTGTATGACCTCTATATGGGGAAAGTTAAAAGTAATTTCCAGCTAAACAGAAGAAAAAAGACCTGGTGAGACATTGGGTAAAACTTTTTACACTAAGGATATATGATCAATAAAAGAAGCTACATAGGGAAGTTAAGGAATATTTTTTACTGAATGCTTTAAGAGGAAATAATAGTAATATATTTTAGAGGTGATTTAGGGTGCACCAAATTACTCCTCAGGAGAGAGAGAAAATGGACTACCCTGAAATAATAATCCTCTCCTTCAGGCTGTTAGGGATCAGGGAAGTAGAAGTGGAGTGTACAGATCCGTAGCCTCTGTCCTTTTAAAAGACATTAATTTAAGGAAATAATCTACTTTTTTTGGAGAGAGAGTATATCAGTTACATGCTTAGGAATATTTTCCTGTGTCTACTGCATATACAGGTAGGTAGAAACAGAAGTGTGCAAAAGAAGTAATAATATAATGAAAACATAGACAGATAAAAACAATAGATGGAGCGAGGGGGTGGCTGGTCTCTTCTCTCAAGTGATGAACAAGTGATAGGATAAAAGGGAACAGCCTCAGTTTGCACCAGAGGAAGTTCAGGCTGGATATTATGAAAAAATTTTTTACGGAAAGGGTGATCAGGCATTGGTGGAACAGGCTGCCCAGGGAAGTGGTAGTCACCATCCCTGGAGGTATTAAAAAAACATTTGGATATGGCCCTTGGGGACATGGCTTAGTGGTGGACTTGGCAGTCCTGTGTTGATGGTTGGACTTGATGATCTTGAAGGTCTTTTCCAACTAGAGTGATTCTATGATATAGTGTTAAAAATAAATTATTTGTTTTTCACTAGGAAATTGCTGAAGTCTACAATGAGAGCAGTAAGCAACAGAGCCTGTAGACAAGGTTTAGTATCCGTTGAATTTTTTGTATTCTTGCTTTTCTTCATCAATGGCCTGTCAAGACAATATGTATTCAGTCTTTTGGCAACTGTGCTGTTCAGGAATCCTACTCTGCAGTATCTGCACTGCTTTCACACAGAAAAAGCTTTACTTTGTCTTTAGGTAGCTTACAAGTGGTTTACAAGTCTGGTTTAATAGATAACAATTAATACATGGATTTAAACTCCTGAAACATGTTCTTGGCTTGGGGCAAAGGGGTGTAATTGGATGACTTCTCTGAAATCCCTTCCAGCCCTACTTTTCACTAATTCTATATTTATCTTTTCATGACTCAGACATCAGAAATTCAGAGAATATTCCTAAGCATAGAACTTACATTACAGATGTACTGGCATTTTCATGTACAACATGGTGGGATTTTAGGCCTAGATAGAGAAAACAGGAAAAATTTTGCTTTTCTTCTGTTTGTAAGTCCCTCGTTAAAAAAGAGGTTGGAAGGTTCTCCCACAGGAGAGAGTAGAAGCAACTGTACCAAGGTTCACCCTATTCCACTACAGGAAGACAGGAGAATGGCTTCCCCTGAAATATGCCAGAACATATAAGGCCTGGGGAGGCTCCTTCAGTTTTCATGGGGTCTTTTAGTAGTTTTTTAATTTTTATTTTGTTAATACCTGCTAATCAGAAAGGGTAAACAACATGAGTGGTAGGGCTCTTGTTTTAATACAAGCTGAAAATATTTCAGGCCTTGGATCTCTTTGAATGTGAGATTGTTCCATCCTCTTGATTTACTTGGTGATGGCAGTGAAGACACATGGTTTCAGAAATAGTTTCTGCTGCACTTTTTTGTAAGATGACTTTCCTCTATGAATTTCCAGGCTAGAGCTCTGATTTCCTGAGAACTCCAGATTCATACCCCATTGACAGAGGAAGCATTTGACCTTCTGTCAGCTAAATCAGACCTTTCTACTTTTGACTTCTTCTAAAAGAGGATTTAAAAGATCTTTATTCTCTTTCATTAAATAGAAATAGTGTGTGAATAAGAGGAATTTTGTCTCTTGGCAACCTCCTTAATAATTAAATAAATAAATAATTGTGTGTCTGTTACTTTTGCGGAGTTAAGCAACCTTTCCTACACTTTCAGGCAGGGAGGAGCTCATGTTTCTTTAGAGCTTCCTATATGTCAACAAATAAACTTTGTGATGACAGATGTACAAGATCTTGCTATACCTTCTGGAGGAGTACCTGGAATCAAACTGGGAAAGTGGTAACGTCTAGAGACAGTGAAATGATCTCATCAATCTCTGCACCTTTTCCCTGCCCAGGGTGTAAACTATCATAGAAGGTTTTGTAAGGACGTTTTTATGTGGATGGTCCTCTTAGCATAGGAAGTTATGTGGAAAGATGAGAATTCAATTTAAGTACTTCTAATAATTATAATCCTCTACTTTTATTTTGTGTTTGGATCTTTTAGAATCATAGAATCATAGAATCATTATGGTTGGAAGGGACCTCCAGGGTCATCAAGTCCAACCTTTATCCCATCATATTCCTAACCATTAGACCATTACGTCATGGCCTCAAGTGCCTCATCAACCTGTTTTTTGAACACCCCCAGGGACGGTGACTCCACCACCTCCCTGGGCAGCCTATTCCAGTGCCTAACCACCCTCTCAGTAAAGAACTTCTTCCAAATATCCAACCGAAACTTCCCCTGACGTAACTTGAGGCCATTTCCTCTCGTCCTGTCATTAGCAATTCGGGAGAAGAGACCAACATCAGCCTCACTACAACCTCCTTTTAGGTAGTTGTAGAGGGCAATAAGGTCTCCTCTCAGTCTCCTCCAGGCTAAATAACCCCAGTTCCCTCAGCTGGTCTCCATAAGGCTTGTTTTCCAGACCTCTCACCAGCCTCATTGCCCTTCTCTGGACTTGCTCCAGCACCTCAATGTCCTTCCCATCCTGCGGTGCCCAGAACTGGACGCAGTACTCAAGGTGCGGTCTCACGAGTGCCGAGTACAGGGGCACGATCACCTCCCTACTCCTGCTGGTCACACCGTTTCTGATACAGGCCAGGATGCCGTTGGCCTTCTTGGCCACCTGGGCACACTGCTGGCTCATGTTCAGCCGGCTGTCAACCAACACCTCCAGGTCCTTTTCTGCCAGGCAGCTTTCCAGCCACTCTTCCCCAAGCCTGGAGCGCTGCATGGGGTTGTTGTGGCCGAAGTGCAGGACCCGGCACTTACCCTTGTTAAACCTCATGCAATTGGCCTCAGCCCATCGCTCCAGCCTGTCCAAATCCCACTGCAGAGCCTCCCTGCCCTCAGGCAGATGGACACTCCCACTCAATTTCGTGTCATCTGCAAATTTACTGAGGGTGCATTCGATCCTCTCATCCAGGTCATCGATCAAGACATTAAACAAGACTGGCCCCAAGACCGAGCCCTGAGGGACACCGCTTGTGACCGGTCTCCATCTGGATTTAACTCCATTCACCACCACTCTCTGGGCTCGGAGAGCCTAAAATGCTAGGATCATCAAATTTTGATTTAAATACACATGGAACAACTGGTGTGGTGCTGCCATCATGATTCTCATTTCCAACTGAAGAAAAACGGTGCTAAATTTTATAAAAATATTTTCCCAACAATTTGCCAGCTTGTTTGTGCTTGCAGGAGTGTATGAATTTGTTGTTTTATGGTCATTTTGTGGATCACTGTTTGATGTTTTCCTCCCTACTATGGGTCTTACAGATTTTCATTAATTGAGAAACACTGCCTGTTAACAGGCTAACTAGAAAGGGTATATATCCATCATGAAGACCAGTGCACAATTGTCTACTTGAATAGCAACAGATTTTCTCCTTTATCTAAGAGCATGTCTACCCAGCAGTCACTCTCACAGGCCATAATCCTGAGCTGACACTGATCTAGGCTTCTTCTAACTACTGCTCTCACGGTTTGCATAAGAGAAGCACTTGTTTTTTTCCATGTCCTCTCCTATATTATGTGCCAAGACCCGAGAGTATTTCCTTATCTTCCTGAGTTACTGTCCTCAATTCCAAAGAGGCTAAAGCAAATGTAATTATGTAATTAAGAATACCAAACCCTTCTGTTTACAACAAATTCAGACATAGCAATGTCTGCAAGATATGCTGTTAGAAGATAAAGTAGTATGAAGGATCAGGATTTATTAATTCCAATCTTTGTTGTTATGACTCAGATTGAGGAAGTGGGTTACAGAGTAGCTGAGCAGCAGAGAAACACATTTTCATATATTATCCTGTTTTCAAGGTCATGCAGAGACATTTATTACTACAGCAAGAGACATTGTGACATAAGGTTCAGGGGTTTTGAAAGTTGTGTTTCTTAGGGAAGGGAGAGCCAAAAATGAGATATTAACAAAACATTATTCCTTTCTGTAGTCCTTCTACATATGTTCTGTAGTGACATTTTTTTTTGTTGTTGTTGTTTTTTTTTTTACTGATAGATTTTTAGCAGTTTTTCTGTTTTTTTCTTCCCAGATAATGTTTTTTTTCATACCTTAAAACTATGAAGCTTTAGCCAGGCTTCTGATTTTCCTAGTTCTTTGTCAAAACAAAAAAAGTTTGACCTATCCCATCAATCTCTTAATTTTTTTAAGAAAAGCAAGCACTTCTCTTAACAATTCTAATAAAAGGTAAACATTTATTCACTAGTTTAACTAGTGAGTGTATGGGAGGGGTTTAAGTAACTTAAGATCAATGTGGCAGAAAAAAGAGACATCAGCCTAAAATCCTGCCTCAAACATACCTCTACTGAAGAGGAGAACAGTGGTTAGTTGAAACACTTCACCCATACTGAAGAATTCACTATGATAAAAATAGATAAAATTCTAGCTGGTTATGACAGAGAACGAAATATAATAGAAAATTTGATTCAAAGCAGGCTTTTAATAAAATGGACTGTTTTGATTCTTTTGGTAGGATTGCTTATTTTTCTCCCAGCTGGACTTGACTACAGCAAGTACTGGATGTGCATTAGCAAAATGCCTGTTAATAATGCTGATGGTAAAGCAGTGATCACATACTGAGTGCTGCAGGTAACATTAGATGAGAGGGTTCAATGAGCACATATTGGAGGGCACAATTAGAAGTGAAAATTCCTTTTGGAGTTGTTGTTAGGAAGGCATTACCTGAGCTCCCAGTTCTCAGTACATGTGCTCCTACCTCTGCTGAGCTGTATTAACTGTGGAGTACTTGAATTAGTGCCTGAAATCATTTGAGGAACAAACAGATTGTTCTGACGTGGTCTCTACTGAAGTAGATACATACTGCAGATGGTTTTGTAAATATGTTTACCTTACGCATGCACCTGTGTGTGTAAGTATCTGTTTACCTGTATATCTGTAATGAAATGCAGGGCTTGTATAACTGCAATGAGGACAGAAGGGTTTAAGTCAATATTGTATGTAGGTAGCCTGTGTGCCTGTTGAAGAGGACAAAGACAGTTCAGGTGAAATCCATATTTCACATGTGAAACCTGGGTCCTGCAATGGCATCTGAAGGGGCTGGAGAGGGTCAGCCAAGAGCTGGGGTTGGGAACACAAGTCTGGAAGAGGCCTCTCCTCCTCATTTTCTGTCTACTGGACTTGGTGTGCTGGGGTCACTGCACCCAAAAAGAAGAGACCCTTCATATGGCCTCCAGCCTTGTGAAACCACATATGCAAAAGCAGCATTCAGGTTTTCTCTGTGGCAAGAGGGACAAGGAAGAACCAATGTGCTGCAGAGGACTTTCACTGGTCTTGTGTAGCATGACTGAAATGTCATGTGGCATGTATACTTAAATGACTAACTCAATTCACATTTGTGAAAAAGGGGATACAGCTGTAGAAAGCCATAAGGAGAAGTGAAGGGCTAAGCATGGGTCTGTGCTTCAGAGAGCAGAAGAAAATCGTTGATCTCATGAGTACAGCACTGGGCTCCATTTGGTATTTACAGAAATCTACCTGGATATTTTGTTATTCTCTTAAATCAATAACTCAATTTCAGATCCCTCTTTTTATCCTAGATACATCTTTTGAAGAATCAAGTGCCATACATTGCTACTATAATAATGAAAGGAATCTGTCCCTTTCTTAACTTCTAAAGGACTTAAAGGATATCCATGATCTGTCTGAGCTTAGGTAATTATGAATGAATTCTGCTGAGACAGGGGCTACTAGACAAAGAGGCCATTGATCAATGGCAGAAAAAACTGCTTGGGCTTTCCCAAAAGATATCTTGGAAGGAAGTCTAAGGGTCTGCTGACAATATAAGGAATAATTCCTACAAGTAATGGTGTTTCTCCACTCTCTTTGAGTGCAAGTGCACAGCTGTGGCTTTGCTTAAAGTAATCTTGAGTACTGGTAAATGCCGAGTACTCTTAGAACTTGCTCCATGCAGTCTAGCTGTAACCTCAAAGGCAGTGCAAATACAAACTTGGCTTTCCAAGCGTTGACTTGTTCTGTCATATCTGATAGATACCAGCTCCCCTAGTAGTTGTCTCAAAGACACCAGCAGGAATGACTGGAAGAGTTGCATCCCTGACAGTGACCTTCACAAAATAAAGCCTTGTCAGGAGCCAAGAGTGTCTCCATCCGTGTGCCCAAAAGCTCTGACCTTCTGCCAGTGTGAAATCTGGCACAACATCCTCCGTGCCAGAGTCTGATGCAAATTTTGTACAGACAATTAAGCCTGCAGTAGCTGACCTAATTACAAGATTAAGATGTTGTCCTTTAAGATACCATATTCAGTAATGTTTTATGGTTTCATTCTGATTTAATTTCTTTTGGAGAGGGAACGACCCATGTGAAAGTAAGAAGATAGTAAGTGTACCTGAAATATTTAAGACTGAAACTGTACTCTTGTCCTGAAATCAGTAGGCTATTGAATGCTGCACTTGATTGAAAGCAAGTAGGGGAACCTGCCTGGGGCTTTATTTTTTAACCATATGGTCTGCAATGTCATAGGGGTTTCACATATGTAAATCCAGGATATCACAGAAAGAATATGATTAGCCCCTATGTAGCTGCCTTCCTGTTCCTACATTTCTTTTCTTCCTTCACTTCCCAGCTGCTGTTTTCAGAAACAACCTTTTGTCTTTCAGTTATGAAAGATATGTTCTTATATCCCGCAAGATTAGTTCTACCAGTATACAAAGATGGATGTTTCATCATACATGTAAGGTAGCAGGCTCACCAGATTGGAAGGACACAAATTTAAGGAACTTAATTTTATTTCCTTCCATGTGGGAAGCTTAAAAAGCTTAAAAATTAATCCAAAGCCTAATCATAAATGATCCTTCCCCAGGGTTCTAATGAGTAGAAACTGATCTTCATTTTATGCAGATGTCAAAAGAGCTAATCTAGCAAATCACTAGATTAGGCATGTATAATAAAATTTTCATAGTCTGTTTACCAGTCTAGTTGAATAAATGGCCAAAATCAGAATGCACTCTTTGTAACCTGCTCTTGCCAGAACTGCTGCTGGGAATAATCATCTTCACTCTATGTATGCATTGTGGTTTAGCCTCTTAAAATAAGGTAAAAGAGTTGAGTTCAAGGTCTGAGAATAAAGGAGGAATAATACTTTGCTATTTGAAAAAGTCAAGACAGCCCAAATAATAATAATAAAGAATTAATAGATTAGATCCTCGTGCTAGATGATGCTGTTAATTCTGACATTACAATTGGTGTGCAGTTTATAGAGTTTTTTTTATTATATTCTGATGGAATATATTTAGTAAGAACCACCATCCAAAATCTTCTCTATTTCTCTTTCTCTTTTTTGTTGTTTTGGTTTCAGAGACAGTGTGCTTACACAGTTGAGAATTTTTGTATTGAATTTAGGTAACCTGCATATTGTACTTCAAAGGCATGTAAAAGTTGTGTAATAAATCCTCATTCAACTGCTTCTGCATTAACAAATAATTTTCCGGATCTTTTCTATTTCAAACTTTATACCATGTTTAAACACAGAGAACAAAAATAAGGGATTATGTAGAAAGGCAATTTGTGAAGACCATATGCGTTTCTTAAGCTCTGCTCAGTGATTAAGGTAACAAAAATTTTTCTATCTGGGATTCAAGGAATAATGTAATTCAGGAAGCTCTTGTGTTCTGTTGAGTGCCACAGGTGAGGAGTAAGTGCTAGACCTGCTGATCAGTTGCTTTTGGGCAGATCTTCTGAATAATTCCATGAAGCATTGCTTTTAAACCTGACTGGGCACTAAACTGATCTGACTGGCCTGAATCTTCCTGACTTACGTGTGCAGGACAAAGACATGCAATTGGTTTGCATGCTTGACCAAACCTGGATCTCAGACTGGTGAGGAGCTATCTGGGCAGAGCTGAAAATAAAACCTTTCTCCAATCTCCTCTTCTTCTTCCCTCACCAAAGGTCATACAGCTCTATACTTTGGCAACTTGGGGAGGTACCTGCTCTTCACCTAGTGATCTCCAGCTGATTCCCTCTATTCATGGTTTGCTGTCCTTACACTCAACTGTTATGCTGCTCTAGCTTTTGAGAATGCCACTTAACTACCATCTCATGCGGCTCACAGAAATGAGCTCTCATGATAGGGCAGAGATGTGGTGGAGCCCCTTCTTCTCAAGAAAAGACTAGAGAGATTTCAAATGCAACAAAACCTTCTTTTCCCCTTCAAGTTTTGTGGAGCCTGGAGTCTCATCAGCACTTCTGCAAAAGCTTCCATTCCAGTTAAAAGCTGAGGATGGACAAGTCTCCAATGACACCATAATTTCATCCTGGCTGTGTTCAAGATTTGCATTCATTACATCAAAAAACCCCACCATATATGGATTTATGGAAGACACTGAACTCTCCAAAATTTCTTGACTCGCACTGCAGGCTATTATATCACAGCCATTAATCTTAAACTATCAAAATGGTGAGATAACAGATGTGCTGGATTTTGTCTAATCTGCCTTCCAACTAATAAAGAATAATGACACTGACAAGGAAACTCTTCAGGGAATCTGCATAAGAGCCTTGAGAAACCAATACCACAAGTGTCACTGAGAACAAGGGTTTCTGTTCAAAACAGCCCCATTCTGCTCAAGGTGATATTTGCGTTGCTTTTGGTCCAGTGGTAAAAAATAACATCAGTGACCTTTTCCCTGGTGAAAGCAGGGAAAGATCAAAAAATGCTAACGTATCTTCCTGTTTTGTGTGACAATAGGTCAGCTGAATGTAAGGTCAACACTATGTGACAGGACATCTGTAGGAGTCTATGTGGTATCCATTGTTACTTTGGCACCTTCCTTTATCAGCAGGTTTCACAGCAATGAGGTCTGCTCCATGACTGTAAGCTCTGTTTTGCTAGAACCTAAAGCAGCATGACTGTTATCTATGGCAAATGAGGCTCCAGTGTGTCACTGCTGCTGCAGTATTAAGGTGGTGAGATATATACCTTACAGAACCAGCCTGGAGACTGAGGGTCATTTGAAAGGTATAAACAAAAGAACAGGACTTTGAGTAAATGTGAAATTACTCACAGATCTGTATCAAATTTCAAGTCTTTCAAGGGATAAATTATGACTTTTAACGCTCATGTTTCTAGAATTATGATTGCCAGATGTTGAGAATGGGAACTTAAATGATTTGTCATTTGCTTTTGACTTTTCAAAAGTCTTACTAGACATCTGGTATGTTCTACCTAACATGTTGAAAAATAAAGTTGCCCAGCTAGCACAATTTCAAAATGTAACAGTTGTTGAATTTTTTTATTATTTTTTTTTTAAGAATTGTTTGTAGTGTCATAATCTTTAGTATGTTTCTGTTGCTTTGAAGCAGAAAGTTATCCAGCATTCATCTACAGACGTCACAAGATGAAGACTCCTTCATGTTGCTTAATCTCACATGCCATATATGTTTTCACTTGCCATATCTTTAACTTGCAAAATTTGTTGTGTCTTTTTATTCTTCATTTCAAGGGCATTTTTATGCTGGTTTTTTCCTCTTTCATTGAGGTTTGCAAATTTCATCTTTCTCTCTACAGACCAGAGAGCAGCTCCCCCAGGAAAACTGTTCTCTTTTCATAGAAGGACTGGGACTTTTCATAGAAGGACATAGAAAGACTGTCAGAAGAGACTAGATCCACAGTCTATCATTCAGTATCCCATTTCTCACTGTGCAAAGCACTGAATACCTCAGAAAGTGTAAGAAAACACAAAATTTTTGTACAAGGAAGTTATTCATTACAAGTTTAAGCTGTGGTTTTATAATAATAAATGAGAATTATTTATAATGAGAATTTAACCCCCAATGTTTCAAAATCCTTGGTTACTACTAACCTGCATATTTTTCCTGTCAACCCAGCTTACTTTTGTCCTTGATGCAACCAAGATATTTTTCATTCTTTTATACTCCACTCCCACACTAACCATTTTCTTTTGCTAATGTCGTTGTGCATCTTCAAAATGCTCATTGCTCTGACAGGATGAAACTGTTGCTGGCTGCTGCTGCTGCAATCCACATTAGAGAGGATTTTGTGGTGTTGTTGATGTTTTTGCATCACCAGCAGATGTAAAGGAAGCTGCATTCACAAAACACTTAAAGCTGCATAATGACTCTTGAAAGCCAAAGGAGGGTGAGGAAGGGAGCATACTCTGAGTGCTCTGGAAGAGTACATTATGTTTCTGCCAAATGTCATGCTGTAGAGAGGCACCAGCTGAGCAGAGGTCCAATGACTCAATGCCTGTAGGATTCATGCTGCTGGGTGTTAGTCGCTCTCGTCCACACACCACTGTGCTCCAGCTGCAGAGGGTGTAGCAGAGGGAATGAGTCCACTGGACAACTCAGTGTGTCTGTGAACCCCAGCTAATCCTTCCTCTGGTGGGGCTGGTAGCACAGAAAAGAGGTCTATACCCCTTCTCCCTGGACTGGGATATAAGTGGGTGGAAGAGAACAGGCTACTGTCTTTCCCCCATATGCAGACGGTGAAATTGCTGTCTTGCACTATAAACTTAGTGGAGGAGAACTATGACTCACTTCTAATCACAGTCCTTGAAATAGAAGAAATGGTGTTTTTTCATGGTGGCTCTTGTGCCCTAATTCTTTTCTTTTTCCTTGAGGGCTCTGGGTGTTATATGGTCAGCCACATTTTTCACCATCTGGGGAACGAGAGGAGGGAAGAAGGGAAGGTTCTTACTTATGGGGCATTTTCTAGGATTTTGCTGGAGGAGCAGAGCTCTCTTTCAGATTCAGTGCTTGCACAAGGTTTCCTTTCCACTTAAGTACATTTTCTGCTGGACTCTGAATGATATGCTTAATAAGATAGCTTTTCCCATAGTTTGTAGAGATGCATAAGCTCTCCTTCCTCTAGAAGCTTTCCAGGTGTATTCTGAAATAACAGCCTTTTCTGTTTCCTATGTGGTGACTGCTCAAGACCCACCAAACTTGCAGGTGATGAAGGTAGTTGTAAAATTATGGGACAATGTGTGATATATTTGTATAGGGGTGGCTTTCACTCTCCACAAATACAAATGATACTGTTACTCCACACTGAAGTCAGGCTTTCCTTGTGTAGATACTCTGGCCTGGTTTGAGAAGTCCATTCTTTGCAAAATGCTTTCATTTTGCAAAAGACTCCGATCTCTTTCCCTTGATGACAGCTCTTTATTCCTTCCTTCCTTTACTCTTACATCCTTCTCCTCTTCCTACCTTCCTTCTTGCCTCCTTTGCCATTCCTTCCCTTCCTCCCTCCCTTCTTTTCTTTCTTTCTTTTGTTACTAGGTGTTTCTATAATAAATAGATTAAACCCAAGGCTTTTCTGAAAGCAGTGTAATGTTTTCTGTCAGAAAAACTAGTGCCTATTTCAGAAGCTGGAAATGGAAGTTTGTGTGTGTTTGGGTGACAGTGAGGAACATGGCTGGTGTAAAGGGTGCTTCCTTTTCACCTCTTTTTTCTATTTCTTCCTTGTAGGTTATTTCTCTGCTTCATTCTTACGTGAATTTTGAACTTCCCTTCCTGAAAGAAGCTTTTCTTGCAGTTGTTCTTTGAACCCTATCCATCATCAATGAATGCCAGATTAAGTGCACTGAAGCCAACACTGCCATGGAGATTTAGAATAGCTGGGGCTTTAGGTGAATTTATTATGTGATTTTTCTGCATGGTAATGTATATAGTGTGCTTCTGGAAAGTCCTTTCCACTAATGTGTGGTGCAGGGGCCATACTTTAGCACATTTGGCTTAGAGAATGAACACATGTTTAATTGTAACTTGTCTTTCCTTTGCTCTTTAAGCTTAATTTGATTTTAAGTTTTAAAAAGCAGAGGCAGTGAGCTCCGTTTTGTTCCTGAGTACAGCAGAAGTTACTCTTTTATGCGTACTACTCCTTTCCTCACTATTTCATGGACAGGGTTGAGTGTTTCCATGATAGTCTGTGTCAAGAATATAAGAGGACTGTAGACCATCTCTGCCTGAATATTCAAGGGCCTGAAATTAGTGTTCAGTTAATATCTCTCTTAATACGTCAGTCTCTGTATGCCTGTATTAATGCATCCTGTGTGTTTCTAACTCTTCCTGAGTAGTGGGGATTTTCTCCCTCTATTCTTTGCCTCAGCCCAAGTACAGATTAATACTGGTTTAACAGCAGGCCCTTCTCTTGTGACCTGGAAAGACAACAGTTGTGTGCACAGCGTATCACCACTGGTGCCAGCTGTATCACCTTCTGGCAAGGAAAGAATTGAAGAAATGCCAAGTAATTTTAACTTTTAATGAAATAAGTCTGTGGTCTATGGGTTGAATACGGGGGTCAGAGTAAAGACAGTTTTTCTGCCCTAGGGGCTCAGTTCCACTTGCTCAAATACACGTTTTTGTTTCTTACTTTAGAATTGTATGTATCTGGAACAGTGTTAATAAGGCCCTTGTTGCAGATGACATCTTGAAATGGCTATTGAGTTCCAGTAAATAATAGTAAATGGAGGTTATTTATTCAAAACAACCCACACATAGCAAAAAAGAAGTTAGATGAGTCTTCGCTAACAGAAATGGAAGTGTATGTTTAGGAAAAGACAAACGAAATTTTATCTTACAGACTGAAACAAATTAGATTTTGTTTGTATTTGTGATATACGCAGTATTATTACCTTGTATATACCAATCTGATGTGTATTTTGGCTTTACAAATACCGGAGACCCCCTAGCGAAAGAAGGTGGAGATGTTCGAAGTGATGGCGTTTGTTATCCCAAGTCACCATTATGCATGATGGAGCCCTGCTGCCCTGGAGATGGCTGAACACCTGCCTGCCGATGGGAAGGAGTGAATTAATTCCTTGACTTGATTTGCTTGCACATGCAGCTTTTGCTTTACCTATTAAACTGTCTTTATATCAATGCATGAATGTTCTCATTTTTACCCTTCTGATTCTGTCCCCCATCCCAACAGGGGGACGTGAGCGAGTGGCTGAGTGGTGCTTAGCTGTTGGCTGGGGTTGAACTGTGACATAGACTTATTGGCTGGTATTTCCTACAACTCTTTTCCCCATTTTAAACGGATCATTCATTTAATATTTGCTTCTATATAAGACATATAAACTGTCATATGCAATGTGTCTAGATGCTCATGGAATTGCACTTCAAAGCATTGGGATCTTTATTTTTGCCTGCCAGAGAAAATGTTCCTATATAATGTACTGAATTATTCTAGTGACTTCTGAACATCTCTTCCCTTTGCTTCTTTCTGCTCTTCTCTTTTCTTGGCCATTAACCAAGTTCATCTCTGATGTCACACTGTTAAGTCAATGGAGTTGTTTAGCATGCTGGGCCCAATTAGTCCATTATATGCTTAGATCCAGCTGGTATCAAGTTCTTGGTTGGTTTCCTGTGATGTCTTTGTTAAGCTAGTTGCATGGCTTGACCACCTGTGAAAAAAGATGAATTGCACTCACATATATGTTAGAATGGCACTTTAGTACTGATTGAATTTATTCATGGTCTGGTGGTTGATGTGTTCATGAATGCTCTCCTCAGAACTGAAGAGTGAAAATATTTCTTGAGAGGAAGAGCTGAAGTTGACTGAAATAGCACAACAGATCAGGCCAGAATTGCTTGCTTTTAGGACATCAAGGTCAGGTTGGTATAGGTAGATTGTTGCTGGAGTGAATTTTAAATAAAACAATTCTGAATATTAACAGGAGGCCAAATCTTTCAGGGCAGAGAAAGTGGTCCTTACTTTCCAATTACATTGGTTCACCACATCAGTTCTCATCACAATGTTGAAGCCTTAAGGACTCCAAGAGATGATTTCTCACAGGTTTGCAGTAGCAATTTAAGTGGTTTCTTCCTCCCGCTGTCTCCCCTTCTCTCCTTTTACAGAGATCACCATTTTCAGAGCAAAGCCAATAAAGAATACTATAACATCAATAATCAAGGGTAGTTTGGGAAAGGGAAAGCTTGGACATTAACCCAGCAAGTCCATGGTGTACAGAGGGTATAATTACAATTGTTACCAGCGTGGCCAAGGCTATTAGTGGAAATTTTTTATAGAACCATGGTTTCAATTAGCTAAAAAGAACAAAACATATATTCAGCCAATTGCTGCTTTATCTCTCATCATACTTATCTGACATTTCTCAGACCAGTTTCAGAAGGATGTGTTGAGACTGAGTGGGGAGGGAGTTTCAGATGCAATGACTTAGGTGAGCTGAAAGTAAATTTTCTCTGCTGTCATAGGGAATGCTCAGGAGAGTTTCTTCTTGTACAATTTTACTCCACTAACTTGAAAACTGTGCTTGCAGACCTGACTTTGTGCTTAATTGATGTCAGCAGAAAGCAGTGTCTCCTGCCAGCTTTTAGAGTGATAGATGTACTACAACATGACAAGCTGATATGAGGGAATGGGAGGGAGATACTGCTGTACCTGGGACAGGGATAATAAAAATAAGAGGGGGATCTATACCTATACAGGAACCACATGAAATCACCACCTGGAGTCTTTCTGCATTTTAGCACTTCTTTTACATTAAGGCACTTTGATTAGAGTTGAGCTACTTCCTTTTTTTTTTTTTTTTTTTCAGTTAATTTCAGTCTCAGGGGTGAACATTTTTAACCCTTTTTATGCAGATAATTTAACTGGCTATCACATAACAAACTCATTCGCGAAGGTCAAAATAGAATACTCCTAATCTAGTCCAAGTCATAGTGATTTAAGGATTATCCGTAAAACATCTAGTTTACCTACATGAATTGGTGTAAGATGACGAGTAAAAATGAATGGATAAACTCCTGCAACAGAACTCACTCGGATGAACTCAAAAGTCCCTACACCATTTTCTCTATCACTTCTAGGGGTTATTATCCTAACCCAGCATCTTGAGTATGTTTTTATTATAGACCTTGTGGAATTTAAGCACCAAATGTACCTAATCCATGAATGCCATGTTCACCATTAACATAAGGCCAGAGAGGTCAGTGAAGGTGATCCAGATCACACTTGCTGAAAAATACAGCTTCATTCTTTAGCTAATTTGTTTTACTCCAGTGCTTACCTGGCTTTTATGCCATTATAATTTAAAGTCTGGTAATAAGTAGGTACTTATGAGATGGAAAAAAATTGTTTCCTAGGCTAGTGAGAATGCAATAGGTTAAAACATAGTTATCAAATCCTACATTAATTTCTAATCCTGCTGGCTGATTCCTTAAAAATCCGGTGAGGGCAGAGGATAGTGAGAACTCCATGAAATGGCACCAGTCCTTCTGAGGACTCAGGAAGCCTTAGTAGAGCTGTCAGAAGTTCCCAGCATTCATTCAGTATGACTGAGTCCCCCACCTCACTGTTACAAAGACTGCACTACATAGTATGAGCTGTTGTTCTTCCCAGAAATATTCCTGTCCTGCTTCTCTCCAGGACACGATTACTAAATGTTCCTTTTCTTTCACCCTGTCATTGACTTCTATACATATATTCCATAAGCCCTGATTCATGTCAATTTCTTCCATTTCCTCCCAAGACTGTCCATGTAAGAGGATATCCCTATTCAGAATACACACGTTGGATTGAAACCATTAGCTCTTGATCTCAAAGCATGAATTTATAGATTTGCAAGTACATGCTTGATTAAGTAATGCTGTGGGAAATGCAGGTATGAGTCACTTGGAATAGGCCACTTGCAGGAAGAAATATGTGGAACAAAGTATATACTTAATTTCTTTTTAATTCTCCATCAGGAAACCTGTGCAAAGGAATGGTTAATTTGAATTGGTGTTGTAGCATTTGGTGGGTGATGCTTTTCCTGTTTTTCCAAAAAAAAAAAGGGACTTATTTTTCACCTCAAGTCTTGATTTTCCCATGATTATGTTCTGGTGCTTCATGAACCAAGGTGTTTCTCTGTACTTTGATGGTCTTTCATAACATAAAAACTTTCTGAATTGTTTGATCCAAACTTTTGCAAACTATAGATTTAAATAATAAGTATATTTAGAAAATCATTCTTTTATTGTTGGAAGCTCTGCACTTTTGAAGATCTGTCTCTTCATTTTTCCAGCCCATTATTTGGAGCAGTTCTGATCTTTTTTTTCCATTTATCCTTGGCATGAAATTCCAACTTCATGAATATTATATACATGATGTGATGCCTTCCAGATGTTGCTATCACTGCCAAAATGCTACTGTGTTTGGCGCTGTTTAGACAAATAAAGCAGCTGTAAACAATGAACACATAAGTGGTTTTTGATGTTATGTGTTAGATTTAACACATGTGTGCCTGACAATGTGAACTTTAAATAGTACTGTTCCCTTTAGTTTAGACTGAAAATTCTGTAGGTTTCTAGGAGCAGCTAGTATTTTACTGAATGTAAGCAAGTATCCAAATTTCTGTGGTGTTGAATGGCTCCTGAGAATACAACTGCTCAATTGAGTGTAACATAATCTGTAATTCTGCTAAGATACTGCATATTTCAAACCAGAGTATTTATGGATACAGGTCAAATATAAAGAAGAATGGAGATGTTCACAAATGGAATAAACCTTACTTACACTTATAAAACATCAACAAGAAAAAAGAGTGGATTTTTCAGATATATCTGTATCTGTTTGAGTTTGGTCTTTCCTACCAGTTAGACAGTTAGTTAAGGTGCAAGCCATGCTACTAATCCATATAAAGAAATCAGGAATACAACTTTTACTTGGGCAGGTGTGTGAAGAAAGATCACATTTCAGGTCTTATTTATTGCTAGGTATTGATAATGGACTGGTTTTAAACAGCTGGTAGTTTTACAGAAGAACCTTTATAGTGCCTTCGGTAGCTTAGAGATCTCTTTGAAGAGATTTCTATCAGGATGATGATAGGAGTGCAGTCACCTCCAGCCCTTAGTACCCTTGCAGGAAGACACTCTCAGCCACTTTCTTCTCCCTGAACCCATGCTGATAGAGATGCTGATTCTCTGTACTGGTTTTGGCTGGAACAGAGTTAATTTTCTTCACAGTAGGTAGTATGGGGCCATGTTTTGGATATGTGCTAAAAACAGTAATGGTAACACAGAGATGTTTTTGTTATTGCTGAGCAGTGCTTACAGAGAGCCAAAGCTTTTCTGCTTCTCACACCACCCCACCAGCAAGTAGACTGGTGGTGCAAAAGAAGTTGGGAGTGAACACAACTGGGACAGGTGACCCCAACAGACCAAAAGGATGTTCCATACCATAAGACATCATTCCAGGTTGGATGAGACCTTGAGTGGAACGTGTCCCTGTCAATGCATGGCAGGGGGGTTAGGACTAGATTATATTTAAGGTCCCTTCCAACCCAAACCATTCTATGATTCTATGATTCTGTGATTCTGAGACTCTATGATTCTATGCTTAGCATATAAAGCTGGAGGAAGAAAGAGGAAGGGAGAGACATTTGAACTGATGGCGTTTGTCTTCTCAAGTCACCGTTAACACGTGATGGAGCCCTTCTCTCCTGGAGATGGCTGAACACTTGCCTGCTGGTGGGAAGTATTGAGTAAGTTTCTTGTTTTGCTTTGCTTGCGCATGCACTTTTGTTTTAACTGTTCAGCTATCTTCATCTCAACCCATGAATGTTCTCGCTTTTGCCCTTCTGATTCTGTCCCCCATCCCACTAGGGGGAAGTGAGTCAGTGGGTGCATGGTGCTTAGTTGCCAGCTGAGGTAAACCCATGATAATCTCTGAATTTGCCACTCAGACTAGACAAAGCTTAAGAAATTCCTCTGAGGTCTCCTGTATACCTAGACAGATGCTCTGAAACTCTTCAGATTACAGGGGAAAAGACTGTGGCTGTGCTGTTGGAGTCCAAGGACTTGGGGTCGGTGGAAAGGCATTTATGATACACCTTTTATAGGCTCTCTCTGAAAATAGAATTGATTCCCTTAGACTCCTTTATGGTGCTTTGCCAGAGTAGTCTAGATATCATGAAATACTGAAGTGTTTAGCTTTCAGGATTTTGAACACATTCAAATTTTATTATCTTCATTATAAAACTGAGGCATAACAGGGTCAAAAATGGAGGTATTAAAAATAGATTCTAAGTCAATCAAGTTCACAAGCAAAACAATGGGGCAACATCCCATTCATCAGTACACTGAAAAAAACCAAACAGAACAACCTAAACAAAACCCGATACAAGTTTGGCTGTTGTTTTCCGTTGGATCCATTTGTTTTGCATAAACTGTAGTGCTGACCTCTTCATCAAATTAAATCAGTGGCTCTGTGCTTAGCCTTGTGTAACACTGCTACTGTTCCTAATTCTGGAAAGTTAGCTAGTGATAGAATAAAATCTGACAGAGAAGAGTTTATAGGAAGATGGTGATCTTCTGATTAAAAATAGAATACGTGTAGAGGAAATAAACTAACATTCTGACACTTCATATCCAGTATTTGACAGTGAAAGCTGTGTGTCCATCTATATCTCCCCTCCCTGTCCCAGTTGTACTATGTGATGATTCAAATCTGGGTAAAAGGACAGACTTACTGGAGCAAAGTTATGTTAAATTTTTATTTTTTTCAATAAGGGTTCCTGGCATAGGAGATTCTGGAGCTTTTCATTACAGGACTGGATGCTTCCATGTGGTTAGCAGTAGATGATAATATTTTCATGGATAAACTGTACTTACAGGAATGGGACAAGGATGAATGCCAACTATTTCCAAGACATCATTTCAGTTAACAAAAACATTTTGTCTGTAGTTTTAACAACAGCAAAGTGTTTGTTTTCTTTCAGTGTTCTTTATACATGCTCTAGCTATGAACAGCTATTGCTTGCCGTAAAGACAACTGCAAAAGAGGAAGAGACAAACTTGGGGAAGGATTTTTGTGTTCAGTCATAAGATTTGTCACACATATGTTGGACACAGGCATGCAGGAGGTTATTACTATTCTTTTTTTCAAGATCAGAATTTGTTTTTACTTTAGTACTATAATTTAGTCTCAGAGACATTATATGTATACATACACATACAGACATATACATACACATATATATATACACAATATAGGGCAAGACAGAGAGCACAACTGACCCTTTTTGACAGCTAGTGATTGCACAGGAGCTGACTGAGAGGAGTTTCTCTTTAAGCAGTCAGCAGCATCTTGAAACAGCAAAGTTAACATTTCTGTGCTCACCTAGGACAGCTTCTGTTTGAAGCTGAAAGTAGAACATAACATAATCCATTATGGATGGATGTTTGAGAAAAGAGTTGTTCTCAGCATAGATATACTTTGTACTAAGCAGTCATATGTAGTAACATTCAAAAGTTTGACTCTGGCTTCGCATTGAATTGTGGCAGCGTAACAGAAGTATTAACTGAAATGCATCACATTAACCTTGTTGTTTAGAAGGGCATAAAAGTTAAGGTCAAACAGCACAAAATGACAAGTGAGAAGAAGTGGACCAAAGTTCAAACAATGGAAAGAAAGACAACTTCACTTTACAATTAAATGCTTTTTAAAAAAGAAAAATAAAAAGATGCAGCAGACCTGCCAGTCTTTTGACTCAGCCTTTATTCTTCTAGAGCTGTATTCCTTAGAGAAAGGAGATGCAGACCTCTTCCACAATGGGGTATAGGATCCACAGGTGCACACTTTTCCTGCTGGAACCATACTTCAGCAGTCTAATGGTTATATTCCTCCTTATAGTTCAAATCTGAAATAAACTGTATCATACAGAGTTCTCTTTGTAAGAAAGTTTATAGAAGGATCTGGTGAAAATAAATGGGGAGAAGTAAAGAGAATTACAAAAAAAAAACTAAGTTCATACTCATATTGCTAACTCAGCTGCAGTTGCATATATCCTACCATATATCCTTAAGTTCTACTTACTTTCTCCCCAGTCCTGATCTTGTTTTTGGGAGTGGGACAAGGGAGAGGGTTGGTGGTGTTAGCCATGAATGTGTTTGATCTAAGCCAAGATAATATCCAGACACTATCTGTCCTCTCTTTAATCTGGCATAAATCATTGCTAGAATGATACTGGAAGGATGTGGCAGTGGAGAAGGAGGCATGGACATCTTCAGTGGTCTTTGATCTGATGCACCTGTTCTTGGATGTCAGTTGAGAGTCTATGGATGTCAGACATCAGACCAAGACAGATGTCCTTCAGGAACTGGATAACACTACAAACTGCTGCCAGAGCACAAGACTCTGTATGCTTTAAAGAGAATTAGGGAATCAGAAACACAGTAGCTAATATTCTGCACAGCAGAATCATGTTATGAGTTCAGTGGTGCTTATCCATTAGGATAGCATTAAGTTGTACTGCTTGGCTGGGCAAATTCCAGGTCTTTGTTTCTTCCAGAGTGCTCCCTACTCCAGTCCAGCCACAGTTGCTTTTGCTTTTTCTTGAAATCTTTAAGGTTCTTGTACACCTCTTTGAATCAGCTAGGGCTAGGGAAAGCAAATGGGAAGTGTTCTGTCTATTTTCTGAGATCAGAAGGTACAGCAAACTGCATTCATACTACTAGTCAAACTGGAAGAAGTGAGTTGACACTATGAACATGTGGTTGATGATGGACACATTCCTGAAAGCACCATCTACATTTTTTCCTCTCTGACCAACACCTCCCAGTAGAAGAACATAAGAGCATCTTGTGTATGAACTGCAGAATTACAGCCTAGTGTGTGTTCAAGATAGAGCTGAACTAGTGTATGTGCAGAAATATCTACATGTGCACATCCTCCTTGATTATAAAAGTATGTGTGTCATACACCAGTGTCAGACCTTCCCAATAAAGTTAGCAGGTTTATTTGAGAGTTTAGTGCACAACTCTTGCTAGAGCAGTGTCTGTTATGTCAAAGGCATTGTATTCAGTTTACTGTTGAAAAAATTCTTTAATTGATCAAAATAGATTTTTTGGGGGGAGGGGAGAAAGAGCAGAAATAATGTCTTAGGCTAAACTCGGAAAATCCTTCATTAGCAAGCAAAGTGTGAGTGTCAGCCACTTCACTAACCAAATACAATGCATATATAGTCTGAACTGCGTACTTCTGAAATCAGCACATGTTCTAGTTAAGCTGGAAAGTAGTTCTGTCCTGGCTTAAACCAGGACACACCTCCAGAGTTTTTGTAAATTTAGCTGAAAATAGTAACATGTTATCCTTGCTAAGGGAAAAGTACAGACAGCTGCTACATGACTGCATGCCATCCTGACAGAGATCAAGAACAAGTTAATGCATGCTAGCCTCTGGTTTTTAATTTTATTTTTCTTTTAGAACTGGTTTTAATCCAGCCTCCTATGGATATTTTTCTATGAGCATTCATACAGCTGTAACAGGTGCCATAACAAGCAATTTTGTGGATATCTCAAGACAGGAATTTGTGATTTTGATTTATACTCATTAGGCAGTGAACTTTGATACAGCAAAGGATTAAATATAATCTTCAGTGAAAACCTATCTTTTAATCCATCGGTAAAGAATACTGGTTTTTAAGTCAAATTCTCAAAGAACATGTAGCATATGATTTTGAAGGATGAAAGCTATTGCAGAGTAGGGATGCTACATAGAATGGGAATATGATATGGTCAGAAAAACAGTCATAAAGCACTAACTACCTTAAGGGATCACAGTTCTGAAGAGTCCTGAATGCAAGTTCTGTCTGACCATACCTGGCACCAGCTGTTGCAGCGGCTAGTCAAGGCTGATTCCTGAACTCCTTCTTTGCAGTTATGAATTCCTATAGTAAGTCGGAGGTGGTTTTGTCACCAGTGTTACAAATTGCTTACATTTCATTTGTACTGTCTAGAATGGAGACATCTCTCTACCCTGAACTGCTGAGGTGAGGTAAGCCCAAGTTTAGATCACTTAAGAAGTGAATCCACTTCATTTGATCAAATGGAAGACACATTCTAACTCGCACATTTAGCATACCAGTTTGTTGTCAAGAATACATGCTTAGCAGCAGCAACTTCACTACATCTCTGTAACACTGCTTAACTTTGACAGGCTTCTAACCCTTCTCTGGGTATTTGCTTGTAAAGTCAACCACTTGACCAAGGAAGGAGAAATGGAGTTTTAGTTCTGCTTTCTTCCTGTGAAGATCTTCACTCTCACTTATACACACCAGGAAGACAATTACTGGTGTTTTGTAGATTTTGCCTGTAGAGAGCATAATCCAATATCAAATAACTCTTAGATCCAGTTAGCATCAAACTGATTTATTCCAGGAACAGAGTCATGGTTCCTCTTTTCAGAAGGGTTAATACAATATATTTACTCAGATCCTCATCACTTATTGGTATTCCTCTGATGTTACCAGAAGGGTGTCAAAACCAACAGCAGTTTTCTGGCCCATGCTTGTCTCTGCATCCATGCTTAATAGTTGCTACTGATTTGGTGGTCTTTGCTTGTTCTCAACAGCCTCTCCAGCACTTTCCATCACTTCAGTTACAGAAACATATACTACTACTGCTGCAGAAGCTATGACTTCCTCTACATCAAAGAGCACTTAGGAAGTAAAAAAAAAAGGACTATTAATATCCTTAACTGATCAGAATGATTCACAGTTCCATGCTGTTTCTGGGTACATTTCAGCTTGTTCTATGGGTGGTATTTCAGAAATGCGTAATTTACTTCCACCCATCAGCTTTCATTCAGTGCTTAGTGTACAAAGGAGGTATTACATTAGTTTTGTGTTAAAATACAGCGTAAGAGATCAGTTCATGGAGCCTTAGCATTTGCCCAAGCTAGTACATTTGGGCAAGCAAAGCTGCCTAGACTTGATGGAAGAACTGAAGTTGAAAACTACAAGATTAATTTTAAACATTTTTGTGTCCTTTCATGTCACCTGCTTCTTACTAGCACAGGCTGTTCAGAACAAGGACTATTTTCTTAAGTTTGGTTTCACTGAACTGAAGTTTCAGATGGGATGCTTCTTCATTACTGGATCTTGCTAGCAGTACCTGCAGTGTCTATGACAGAACATTTGAAGTTGCATCTACAATGTCCTGTTTCCAGGAGGAACCCATCACTGGTGGAAAGAAATGGTTATGACACAAAGCAACTGGTCTACTAGTTGCATTTTAAGGCGTGATGAGACTGAATGTAACATGTTCTTTGTGTGCTCTGAATTGCTAGCTCTCAACAACAGCTGTCCTCAAGATGGAGGGTTTTGACAGGCCCAGTGTTGTGAAAAAGGGGAAGGTAGAATCTTCTGTGAGATGGATGGGGAAAGTCCTTCTTTTGAGTCATGAGTTTCAGACTAGATCCCCCTGCTTTCTAAACTCCTTTTTGGAGAGAAGTCTAGGTGCGGCTGGATCCAGTCCTAGTCCCAGACTTGGTCAACAGTTTATAGCTAAAGGGTTACGTGTGTGTGTGTGTACAGCCACCTGTCAGAGTTAACATTCACCTGTTTCAAAGTCTCACAAAGGACTTTCACTGAAACAGATTCAGAGACAACTTTGTCTCAGAGTCCCACAAGGACTTGCATGGAAACAGATACACAAAGTTGTAGGAAATAAAATTTATTAAGGTGACAGATATAACAAGTTTGGAATTGCTGTTGATAAATGCACTGACTGCTCAAGTGCTACTAACTGATGTTAATATTGCTAGCAATAATAATAATAATAATGCCACCTGGGGATACTTCCACTCAGAAGGTAAAAGGCGTGACGCTTAACCAGAGCAGTGTCCCTTCCTGTGGTGGAGGAAAAGAACACAGCCTGTTGACTGGTCTGTCTGCCTTTTGGTTCTTCTTTCCTGCTTAATGATCTTTTTCTCTGTCTTTTATCCCCAAAGCTATGAGGTTCCCACCCTCAGGTGACCTGTAGTATGATTTGGGTGGACAGATGAATGCTATAGTCATACATGTATAGCATGTTCTCTATAATCCTTATTANCTTATTAGCATATTCAGGGATCACAGAATTCTAGGGTTGG
>VZRW01006942.1:0-10504 GCA_013398125.1 Aegotheles bennettii
AAGGGAAATCAAGGGAAATAAAATGGTGATTTTGGGGATGGGAGTAAGTGCACTAAAATATGGATTTTGGGGATGAGTTTGAGAGGAAAAACAGACTTTTGGGGTGAATATGAGGGGAAAAAATGGATTTTTGGGGCAAATGTGAGTGCAGAGCCCAGATTTTTGGGGCAAATGCAATAAAACAATTTTGTGGGTGAGTGTGAGGGTAAAAATCTCCGATTTTGGGGGTGGTTTTGAGTCTGAGAGCAACAAAATGTTGAATTTGGGGATGTGTGTAAACGGAATAAACCTCAGGATTTGGAGCCATGGGCAAAAACGAGTGGAATTTTTAGGAAAATCCAAGAATTTGAGCATTTTCTTGCCTTCTGCAGCCATGGGTGGCAGCCCAGGTCGGGGAAAAGTTGATGTGCTGCTGAGGATCTGGACCATCGTGTTATGGGGTGAGTCCAACCGGGGGGGGGATGCACCAAAACCTGTAAAATTCGCCCCAAAAACGTGAATTATCTCCAAAAAAAGAGATTTTTCCAGGCCAAGAGGTCACATTTCCCACCCCATCCCATGGGATGGTTGAGAAGACACAAAATCCACCCCCTCCTGATACACAGAGGGGAAACCAAGAGGCAAAGCCCCCCCCCCCAAGCCACATTTTGAGGGGATTGGGTGAAAATTGGGCAATTTTCCCCCCTGTTGCAACCCAGTGCTGGCCACGGTCCTTCAGCATCATCTCTGAGCGTGGTTGTCCATGTTGCCACCCCTGTTTGGTAGCCCACCAATCGATAGTCCATTGGATCAATAGCTGACCAAATCAATAATCCATCAAATCTACGGTTAACTGAATCGATAATCGGTCAAATCAAGAGTCCATCAAATTAAGAGCTCATCAGATTGATGGTCTATCAGATGAACAGTTCACCAACTCAATAGTTCACCAACTCAATAGTCCACCAGATCAATAGTTTATTAGACCGATAGTCTATCAAATCAAGAGTTCATTGAATCAAGAGTCCATCAAATCAATAATTTGTCAAATCAATAATNTCAATAATTCACCAAATCAATAATTCACCAAATCAAGAGTCCATTAAATTAAGAGTTTATTCAATCAGTTGTCCATCAAATCAATTGTCCATCAAATCAATTGTCCATCAGATAAATAGTCCATCAGATCAATAGTCCATCAGATCAAGAGTCTATGGAATCAAGAGTCCATGGAATCAATAACCCATGGAATCAATAATCCATCAAACCCATAGTCCATGGAATCAATTCTCATTGGAACCAATTGTCCATCAAATCAATTGTCCATGGAATCAATAGTCCATCAAATCAATTGTCCATGGAATCACTAATCCATGGAATCAATAGTCCATCAAATCAATAATCCATGGAATCACTTAATCCAAGCTGTTATTTCTCCAGCACAACGCCCCACCCAACCCCAACCCCCACCTGGCCACCAAGATTAAACCAGGGGCCACCTCCAGCCCAACGTGGGTCTGGGTCCCCGCCTGGGTCCACCAAATCCACCCTTGGGGCCGATGAAGGCAAATCCTCCTCTTCCTTGGGCTTTTCCAGGTGGCTTCTCCTGCCTCAAGGTGGCCGTGGCAGCTCCACCTCACCTGGGGGAGGACTTTGTGGTGGCCTTCATGCAGAACGGGTTACAGCAGAACCTCAACAGCGACTTCAAGCTGCTCATCACAGCTTATTCACCCTTCACCTCCGTAACCATCTCCATGAAGAAGCCCGGCTTGAGGATGACGGTGCAGGCCACCGCGGGCCAAACCATCCTGGTGAAGATCCCTCCTCAAGCCGAGATGGTGGGGAGCAAACTCTTCGACAACACCGTGGTGGTGAGGTCCAACAACGCCATCTCCTTGGTGATGGTCAATGAGAAACCCACCTCGGTCGACTCAACCGTGGTCTACCCAGTCCACAGCTGGGGCACAGAGTACCACGTTGTGACGCCCAATGTGGGCACCGACCGCTACGGCGAGTTCGTGGTGGCTGCTTGGGATGACCCCACCGCGGTTGAGGTGCACCTCAAAGCCCCGGTGATCTACCAAGGCCGCTCTTACCCTCGGGGCTCGGTGCTCCCCATCAGCCTGGAGCCCTTTCAAGCAGTCCAACTCCAAAGCCCATCTGATATGTCCGGCACGAAGATCGTGGCCCAGAAACCCGTGACCGTCTTCACCGGCCACACTTGCTTGGCCAGATATGCCAACTGTGACCATCTGGTGGAGCAACTCCAACCTGTCTCCAGCTGGGGCACCACCTTCATCGTGCCGCCGTTGCCTTTTGAGACTCAATCCGACCTCATCTACGTCTCCACCTCCCAACCCACGCGCGTGGAGTCTCAACACGGGGTGACCAAGAGTGTCCGGGAGCTACGGCCCAACCGGTCAACGCTCTACGGCCTCCAAGCCTTGAATACGTTGTCCCTCTCGGCCAACGCTGGTGTCCAGGTCATTTTCTTTGCTGATGGAGGTAACAAAGACTCCATCTCCTACGACCCATTTTTTATGACCATCCCAGATGTCTCCAGCTACTGCAGCTCCTACAGCGTCTTCGCCTTGGAGGGTTACGACAATTACGCCCTGTTGATAGCCAAGACCTCAGAGACCTCAGGGATGATGCTCAACAAGACACCGTTGAGAAATGTGGTGTGGAAACAGGTCCCAGGAACCGATTACTCCTGGGCTGGCCAGAGTTTGGGTCATCAATTTGCTGTCCATAAGGTGGAGCACGAGACGTCCCCCTTCGGGTTGCTCAGCGTTGGGGTCCGGGAGCAGAAAGCCTACGGGTCGGCGGCCGTTTGCGACAGCGGTGAGTGTCTTGTGGCCACCTCCAGGTCACTTCACTGGTCAGGTCAAACCCACCTGAGATAACGTTGATCCATAAATAATCTATAAATTAATCATCTATAATTAATTAATCAATCAAGAGCATCAAGCAACCAACCCAGATGTTCAAGTCCAAACTCAAGGTGGTCAAACCCACCTGAGATAACTTTGATCCGTAAATAATCTATAAATTAATTATCTATAATTAATTAATCAATCAAGAGCATCAAGTGACCAATCCAGGCGTTCAAGTCTAAGGTGGTCAAACCCACCTGAGATAACTTTGACCCACAAATTAATCATCTATAATTAATTAATCTATGGAGGGGGGCCTTGAGTGACCAACCAAGATGTTCAGGTCTAAGCTGAAGGTGGTCAAACCCACCTGAGATAACGTTGGTCTATAAATTAATCATCTATAATTAATTAATCTATGGAGGGGGGCCTCAAGGGACCAACCCAGATGTTCAAGTCTAAGCTGAAGGTGGTCAAACTCACCTTGGGTAATATTTTGGAGGTATCTTTGGAGGTGCTGGTTGACTGCCTATGGTGACGGTGATGCCTTCAGCATCCCCAAGGTCCAGTCATCTCCTCCAATAATGACATTTGGTTTCTTCCAGATCCCTGCAGGCTCGTGAAATGCCGGGCGAAGGAGACGTGCAAGATGGAGAAGGGGGAGGCCGTGTGCCTGCACGACTACATGGGGACCTGCACGGGGTCACCATCCCTGCAGTACCACACCTTCGATGGTGCCACCGTGGACATCCGAGGTGGATGTGTCTACACCATCGCCAAGTATTGCAGTAACGACCCTACCCTGGTGCCCTTCGTCGTGGAGGACAAGAAGAATGGAGGCGATTTGAAAGAGTGGTTGACCAATGTCTACGTCTACTCCTACAACATCTCCATCCACAAAGGAGGTGGAGGTGGAATCCAGGTGGGTTTTTCCAGATGAAGGCTTTTGGGCCAAGTGGAAGAGGAGAAGACGTAGTGGTGGGTGAGGTTGGAGGTCACCAAAACCATGGAGTATTGGGAAATTTTGAGTTCCAAACCGAGGAGAAGGGGTTTGGGACCTCACTTGAGATGTGCTCAGAGGTGTCTCCAAGGGACCCTGCTCCCTTTTGAGTCAACATCAAGAAAAAGGGAATTTTAAGGATGAAACTCAACCTTGAGGTTGACTTCATCCATGTTGTCCACTGACCATGGAGATCTACCTCAAGAAAGGGACTTTAGGTGAGACCTTTACAAGGTTGCATGAGGTTTCTCCTTGCCGTAGAGCTCAGAGGTCTTCCCCAATGAGATTTTTAAGCTCTGAAGTTGGAGGAGTTTCATCCTTCTTCTCGTTTTCTCCTCAAGGTCAACAACAAACCCGTCAGCCTACCAACCACCCTGGAAGCTGGGAAGATCCAGATCTTCCAAAATGAGGGTCGGACCATCGTGCAAACAGATTTTGGGCTGCAGGTGACCTACGATGAAGACTGGGCCATCATGGTGGCCGTGCCCAGCAGCTATTTTGGGGCCACCTGTGGACTCTGTGGCAACTTCAATGAGGACACGGAGGATGAAGCCACACTTCCTGATGGCACCCGGGCTGCCAGCGTGGAGGACTGGGCCGAGAGCTGGCGAGATCCCTCCTGCCAGGAGGATTGTGGTGATCAGGAGATGCTGCAGGACACGGAGCGCTGTGGTGAGCTCAGATGGGGGTCTCCAAGCGTTTTTAGGGGGGAGGATGAAGGGGATCCACCTGGGGATCTGGCCGTGGGTGTCTGAGAGTCACTGTCCAGCCCACCAAGCTTGTAGGCACTAACTTAAACATCTCCAGCATCAAGGATGTTGCTCTTTCCACGCCAAATCACCCCCAAATCCACCCTATCTGGCTTTAGATGTCCATAACACCCAGAATTTGGTAGGAGGTTCCTTGAGGACCATCCCCACGGGGTGTCTCGGGGTCTCTGAATCACTTGTAGGCACCATGTGAACCAACATCTCCAACTATGGAAAGTTCTTAGGTCATCCCTTGCGTTGCCCTTTGGTTTTGAGGTCTTCTTCTCCAATCTCATCCCCACAGCTCAAAGATGCCCCCAAAACAGCCACTTTGAAGCCTGTGGGACATCGTGCCCTGCCACCTGCGCCAACCCCAAAGCCCCCACGACCTGCTCCAAGCCATGCAGCCCGAGCTGCCAATGCGACCAGGGCTTGGTCCTCCACAACGACACCTGTGTCCCAGTGGAGACCTGTGGTTGTTCCCACCACGGTCGCTCCTACAAGGTCCAAGAAGAGTTTTGGGAGGACGGGAGCTGCCGGAGCCGGTGCCGATGCGAGGCCGGGGGGAAGGTGACTTGCAGGAAGGTTGGGTGCAAAGCCCATGAGAAGTGTGTCGTGGTCAACGGTGTCCCCAGCTGCCAGGCAAACAAATACGTCACCTGCATCGGGACGGGCGACCCTCACTACACCACCTTCGATGGGTTGAAGTATGACTTCCAAGGCACCTGCGTCTACCAGTTCGCAGCCCTCTGCACCCAAGACCCCAACCTGGTCCCCTTCACCGTCAAGGTGGAGAACAACAACAGGGGCAGCAAAGCTGTGTCCTTCACCAAAACCGTCACGTTGGAGGTCTACGGCAATGTCATCAGCATGAGCCAGGAGCACCCGCGCAAGGTCAAGGTAGGTGTCCACCAAGGACCTCATGCAACGTCCACCTCAACTGATTCTTTGCTGTTTTCCCTCTAAATCCTCCTTTTTTTTCCATCCATGGAAGCATCAATTTCTGTGCCACCTCCAAAGGGAGCCCCGAGGACCTCATTTGGTTCCCAACCTCATTTTTAAACCCTTCGAGAAGTTGAGGTTGAAAAAAACCCCCCAACCCCCCCAAAAAACCTTCAACTTGTTTACGTCGCGCCGGAATTGGCACGAATATGAAAATATGAAAAATATCCATGAATAACAGCAAAAACAGGCCCACATTCCAAAACATCCTCTTGGCTTGACGTCATCGGCTTCCTTTATTTCGCCCCCACGTTGATTTTGGAGTTTATGTTTCCTTTCTCCTTGACAACCACAAAATAACTCAAAATTTGGGAAAAGTTCAATTCCCGCTGGGTTCGAGCCAAAATGTTGCACAAAAGGGTTGGCTGCAACTTCTCCTTTATTATTTTTTTTTTCACTGAAAAATGATGTTTTCCACTCAAAATAGAAGCTTAGGCTGGGAAATCCCCCTCATACAAAAGGTTTCTCGTAAAAACACCCAAATCTTGAGAAATTTGGGGTTGATGGGAAATCCTTTCCCCTGCGGAACGTTTTTTGCAAAAATCCCCAAATTTTGAGAAAATTGGCATTGGTTTTGCAAAACACCCAAATCTCAAGGAATTTGCCTTTTGTGTAGAAATTCTCCCCTCCATGCAAAGCATTTTGCAAAAATCCCCCAAATTTTGGGCAATTTGCACTTGACCAGGAATTCTCCCCATGCAAAAGGTTTTACAGAAATCCCCAAATNTGTTTTCCACTCAAAATAGAAGCTTAGGCTGGGAAATCCCCCTCATACAAAAGGTTTATCGTAAAAACACCCAAATCTTGAGAAATTTGGGGTTGATGGGAAATCCTTTCCCTTGCGGAACATTTTTTGCAAAAATCCCCAAATTTTGAGAAAATTTGCGTTGGTTTTGCAGAAACCCCCAAATTTTGGGTGATTTCATTTGACCACAAAACCTCCTCATGAAAAACATTTGCAAAAATCCCAAATCTTGAGAAATTGGCATTCATTTTGCAAAAATCCCCCAAATTTTGGGCAATTTGCACTTGACCAGGAATTCTCCCCATGCAAAAGGTTTTACAGAAATCCCCAAATTTTGAGAAATTTGCGTTGGTTTTGCAAAACACCCAAATTTTGGGCGATTTCATTTGACCAAAAATCTTCCCCGTGCAAAAGGTTTTGCAAAAATCCCCAAATTTTGAGAAAATTTGCGTTGGTTTTGCAGAAACCCCCAAATTTTGGGTGATTTCATTTGACCACAAAACCTCCTCATGAAAAACATTTGCAAAAATCCCAAATCTTGAGAAATTGGCATTCATTTTGCAAAAATCCCCCAAATTTGGGGCAATTTGCATTTGAGCAGGAATTCCCCCGGTGCAAAATGTTTGCAAAAATCCCAAATTTTGAGAAATTCCCATGAATTTTGCCAAAACCCCCCAAATTTTGGTTAATTTGCATTCAACCCTAAATCCTTCCCGTGCAGAAGATTTCCAACCCCTTCCAGATCTCGCACGACCCCTTTGCCACCTGATGCCACCACTACCCTTGTCCCCTTTCCCCCCAGGTCAACGGTGCCTTCGTGGAGCTCCCGTTCTCCCAGAAGGACCAGTTTGAGCTCTACCACAGTGGTGTCCACGGCTTTGCCCGCACGGCCTTTGGCTTGAGGGTCAGCTTTGACTGGTACAGCTACGCCCGCGTCATCCTCCCCGACGCCTACGCCGGTGCCGTCTGTGGCCTCTGCGGCAACGCCAACGGTGACGCCGCCGATGACTTCCTCACCCGCGATGGCCAACGGGCCACCAGCGAGGTCCAACTGGCCGACAGCTGGAAGGTGGGAGATGTCCCAGGTTGCTCGGCCGGGTGTGTGGGGGATTGTCCAACCTGCAACGAGAAGGAGAAGGAACTCTACCGTGGCGATGGCCATTGTGGGGTGATCTCCAGAGATGGAGGACCCTTCCGGGCTTGCCACCCCGTGGTCAACCCCAAGCCCTTCCTTGAGGATTGTGCCTTCGACGCCTGCCACTACAAAGGCCACCGGGACACCTTGTGCAAAGCCGTCGCTGCCTACGTGACCGAGTGCCAGACCCACGGCGTCGCCGTGGAGCCATGGAGGTCACCGACCTTCTGCGGTGAGCCCCCACCCAATGTTGGATCATAAGGACAAGGTTTTGAGCCCAAACGCCCAACTCTTGGCTTGGAGCCCACAGAAACACAAAAATACTTCCAAAATTGGGGGTTTTTGCCCCGTTTCCAAGGTTTCCTTGAGGCTTGGAGACCCAACGATGAGGTCATATGGAAATAGGGATGTGGGGAAGTTCTCTCCAATTTGTTTATGGTGCAAAATTCCTTCCTTCATACAACGGAGCAAAATTAATCCCAATTGGCCTCCAAATGAGGAGAAGACTTTGGTGATGGACCATGATGATGATGATGGTCCATCACAGAAGACAAGTCCTCGGTGATGGACCATGATGGTCTGTCACGGAAGAGAAGTCTTTGGAGATGGACCATGGTGGTCCATCATGGAAGAGAAGTCTTCGGTGATAGACCATCATGGAAGAGAAGTCTTTGGTGACGGACCATGATGGTCCATCCATGATGGTCCATCGTGGAAGAGAAGTCTTCAGTGATGGACCACGGTGGTCCATCATGGTAGAGAAGTCTTTGGTGATGGACCATCGTGGTCTACCACCAAGGAGAAGTCTTCAGTGATGAACCATGGTGGTCCATCACTGTAGACTTCTCATTTGCCCCCCAACCTTAGGTGCAATGATGGAAACCTTCACCCTGAAGGTGACAACCTTCCATCCAAAGCTTCATCTTGTCTCCTCTGCTCCTCCTAGGTCCCTCCTGCCCCCGTCACTCGCACTACGAGCTCTGCGGCAGCAGCTGCCCGGCCACGTGTCGTGGCCATGGTGTCCTCAAGGACTGCTCCTCGGTGCTGTGTGTTGAAGGGTGCTTCTGTGACCAGGGCTTTGTCCTCAGCGGTGACGAGTGCGTCCCGGCGGGCGAGTGCGGCTGCGAGCACCGGGACCGCTATTACAAGAAGGGAGAGGTCTTCTACTCCACGTGCGGGGAGAGGTGCCGTTGCAAAGCCAAAGGGGTGGTGGAGTGCGAGGAGGTCTTCTGCAGCGCCCACGAGGAGTGTCGAGTAGAAGACGGGGTGCTGGGGTGCTACCCCACCGGTTATGGGCGGGTGGTGGTGTCGGGCGACCCCCACTACGTGACGTTTGATGGGAGAGCCTTTGACCTCCCAGGCTCTTGCACCTACGTCTTGGCAAGGGTCTGCAAGCTGGAGCCACATCTGACCAACTTCTCGGTGCTGCTGGAGCACGACGTGGGCGGCCGGGGCAACGTGGCCTTGATGAAGAAGGTGGTGGTCTCCATCCACGGGTACACGGTCAGCATGGAGAGGGGACGCCAGTGGGAGGTCACGGTAAGTCAGAAGGGTCTTGAAGGTGCACGGGGAGACCATGGAGATGGGGAACGTGTGGGTGCAAACTCCTCCCCATCCTACGTGCACATCCCAGGTGGACGGGGAGGTCTACACGCTGCCGCTGCTGACAGAGGACAAGAAGCTACGGGTTGGCCAAGAAGGGACCAACATTGTCCTCCAGACGGCCGCCGGCCTCCGGCTTCTCTACAACGTGGCCACCTACCTCTTGGTCACCATCCCGGACACCTACCGAGGCCACGTCTGCGGGTTGGGTGGCAACTACAACGGGGACCCCAGTGATGACTTCCAGTTGCCCAGTGGGACCTTGGCGAAGAGCACCGAGGAGTTCATCACCTCCTGGAAGCTTCTGCTGGAGGACGGCGCCTGCACCGACGGCTGCAACGGGAAGGTCTGCCCAGTGTGCGACGCCGCCGACGCCGCTCCCTACGGCGCCGACGACTCCTGCGGGCTCATCCGGGACCCGACGGGACCTTTCGGGCCGTGTCACCCAAGGGTGAGCCCGGTGGAGTATTTCAACCATTGCCTCCACGACGTCTGCGCTGCCGATGGTGCTCGGGATGTCCTCTGCCACAGCCTCCAAGCCTACGCCGCCGCTTGCCAAGCCACCGGCGCCGCGATCGGCAGCTGGAGAACCACCACTTTTTGCCGTAAGTTCTCCAGAACATCTCCGTTGAGCCACTTCAACTCCTCTTGTCCTCCAAAACCACGTTTCCCCCATGCAACCTTCTCCAATTTTCCAATTTTTCCTGTTTTTGAGGCAAAATCACCCTTTAAACCTCAAAAAAAGCTCATTTTGGGGATTCAAATCACTTATTTCCCACCAAAAAACACCCTGGAAGAGAAACTCCACCTTCCCATCCCCAAAACATCAATATTTGAGTCCAATGAATTGGAAACGGGCGTCCCTCTACTCGGTCTCAGGGTGATTGATGATCTACAGATGCTTTAATTTGGACGTTAAAAGGAGGTTTTGGATGTTCCCACTTCTTTTGGAGCCACCAAAAACACCCAAGACCATGGAGATACCCCACGGTGTCCAAAAAATGGGGATTTTGGGGCAAAAATTGGTATTTTTCCCTTTTTTTCCCCAGCCCTCTCCTGCCCACCCCACAGCCACTACGAGCTCTGCACCCGGACCTGCGACTTCACCTGCGCCAGCCTCTCGGTCCCACCTCCGTGCAGCTGGACGTGCTTCGAGGGTTGCCAATGTGACGATGGGTTCCTCTTCGATGGAGAAGCCTGCGTGTCCCTGGAGCGGTGTGGCTGCATGCACCAGGGACGGTATTTCAAGGTGAGGTTGACCATCAAGGCTTGGCTTTGAGGTTTTGGGTCTTCAACAATGGGGGATGTCCCACTGGTTTGTGGCCTCAATCTTTGGTGAGTGGGATTGTGCCATCTAGATAGTGCAATAGGTTTGAGGAACCAGTTGGTGAGGTGGGTTGGCCCATCTAGATGATG
>VZRW01006944.1:9471-48455 GCA_013398125.1 Aegotheles bennettii
TTCTCATCTCTCTGAGCTCTCTGACTCTCTCTCTGTTTTTAGCTTCATTGTGAATGTCTGGAAAGGAAAGATTTTTGCCCTGGTACATTAGAAGATTGGTAAGGATGAAAAGTTTAATTACTGTCAACACTGGTATGAACAAATAAGTATTTCTCTGTCTCGTACTCAATCTATAGTTTACAGTATCTGGCTTCAACAGAGGTAGCACAGAACCTCAAAGGACAAAATTTGACCTGATTTGGAGAAACTGAAGTTCAGACCTTAAAGTCTTCTAGTACTTTTACAAGAGACTTATGCTGAAGAATATTTTGCAGTGTCAACTGAACTCTGAAGTTAACCTGTGTCAGGTTACTCTGTGAAGTAGTCCTTAGGTTGTTTGTCAATCAATTCCAAAGATTCAGGGGGTTAATTTAGGGACTGAAATAGCAATGGCTGAGACAAAAAGGCCAGGCAAAACTAAACATCTCTGTAATTGTGATGCCTTGACATCTAGATGCCTCATTATATTCCCTTCTGTATCTTTAGTTTCTGTATCTTTAGTTTAGTTTCTGCACTATTTACTTTTTTCTTGATTATGAGGCTTTATGTCAATTGTTATGTAAGCTCCTCTCATTACCTGTACCCTAGCTGTTCTAATCATTTTAAATCATGCTGAAAGTTGTTCAAGTCTCTATTTTGTTCTTCTCAATCTTTCAAGAAAAAATCCCACTGTATTTTTAGCAACATGAAAGCCAACAAAGTCATGAAAAACTAACAGAAAGGGCATGTAGGACTTATTATTGTGTATTTCAGTGTATCTTTTACTTCAGTTACTAAATATAACTTCTGTAAATATCTCTGGAATCTGGGATAGACTCAGGAATCGAGCAGGAAGTCCAGTTATTTAGGAAAAAAAGATGGGAAAACTTTATTTTAAAATCTACCTTCAGAGTGGTAAGAGATTCAGTTGCACCTAAAGATAGTAATGAGTAAAGGAATTGGAGAAAAAAGGAGAAATGCAAGTAAGAATCAACAAGATAGAACAAGTAAAGCCTTAGGTGATATAATTTTCTTATTGTTTACTTCTATTTGTTAACACAAGCTACTTATACTAGAATGACAACACATCTGCAAACAGGTGGGATGCAAATACATTTTTTAATATCATGTGCTATTAGAAAAAGAAAGCTATATTCTTTGTACTAACACCGCCCAAGGTGTGGCACATGAACAAAGTTTCTAATATACAGCTTATGGAAAATATGAAAATTCTTCTCAGGCCTTACATTACTGTCACTAATATGCTTTTCTTATTGATAGTATTAAAGCACTATTGTATTTATTTTTATTCTCTCTATGGGTCAACCATAGTCTATCCAAACTATATAAAAGCCACAAAGGGATTTGCCACAGTGGAAAGTAATAACAATTTATTGACAATTATGTGTTAGTCAGTCCTGAGATGAGAAGGAAAATACATCAGGCAGTGTAGCAGTTTGTTGGACTTTTCTAGTAGATGGTGCTCTTGATTTCTTTTATATTGCCCCTGAAGAGAATGGAAGCAGTGAATCTGTAGACAAGAATTTATATTTTATGTTGTCTACAGCTATCTTCCTCCTTGTGAAATCATTTTTCCAGTCAGCTTTTCTTAAGTTTGTATCTCTACTATGCACCAGGGACAGAAAGGAAGGCTTTTAACCAGATCATCAATGAATTCTAGCACTTTTTCTTAGTGCTTGCTAAAGGATGCAAATCTGATTTTCAGTACTCCTGAGTTGTTGATTTTACTCACTGAAAAGCAACTGAATGGATACACTTGTTATACTGCTTGTTATACTTGTTAACTGCTTAGGAATAAAGCAGTTTAGAGGAAAGTCAATGTCACTGCAAATGCTAGCTGTACCTAGCAGCACACCCAAGACTCACAAGGTCAGCCTGGCCTCCCCAGCCATTTCAGTGGAACTTTTTTAAGTGTTACAGAAGTGTGGAGGAAGTGAAGACACATCAGGATCTGCAGGGTGAAAATGACAAAACAAATGCAGATGTCATGCCTATTTTGGCATTTGATAATATGATTTTTCCTAAGCCAATGGTATGATGCTGTTTTATTCAATCCTTTGTTCCCATTCAACTTGATAGGGGGCAACAAGGTCTGGGATGAAATTAAAGGTCACTACAAAAAGCCCTGGCTCTAAGATCTGATAAAATTCTCTGAACTTGGGAAAATTATATGAAAGTTCAGGCTTCCACTGAACTCATTTTCCCCTCTCTCTGATACGATCCAAGTTGTTTGTTAAACAATATGGATTTCAGAGGGAGGAAAAAGCTCTAACAAGAAAGCCTAATAGAAAAGAACACTTAAATTCCACAACAGAACTAAATTTATAGTCTCTGTCTCCAGGAAGCCACTGTGAGACCAGCTGGCTGTTTTCCTCCTCTTGCAAAAGCCTTCCTTCACTCATGTTTTTTAGTCTTGCTGGTACTAAGGGCTGAATTAAGTTGATGTGACATAGTACTATGACTTGTTTTTATTAGCTTCTCCTCACTCCATTTGCCTCTAACTCTAGCTGTGCCTACCACCAAACGCCAGTGTAACTAATTCCCGCAGATCTGCCCACAGTTTTAGTTATTTCAGCTCTGGAAAAAGAACGTATCACATGGTGAACTGAACAATTACTCAGCTCTCAAGAAGTTGAACTTCATATATCCGTGCTTACAGGAGATTCTTCACTAGGTTTCTTACCATTCTTGACCACTTTCTAGCTTTCATTGCTTACTTACCATCATTTCTCTATGGGGCACTAAATCCCTGTACCAGCTGAGTGTTTGATGCTTTTGCAATGTATTTCAATCAGGTTTCCTAATGCTTCTGTGAAAGGAGTATTCTTGCTTTTACTGAGTGGAAGCAGCAGTTGAATAATCCCTTCTGTCTGCCATTTGGTACAGTGGGTTTTCACTATTTTATTTGTCTCCCATTGTTTCTGTTGCATGTACCTACATATTTTCATCTAGAAACTGAAAATTGTGGAGCTTTGTAAGGTCCTCAGGAGTTCAGATATGATCCCTTAAGATCAAGAGAGACAAAAATACAGTCCATCTGTCACACCAGAATTTTTTTTTCACAGAGTATGTGTGGCATGAGAGCAATTAATACATTAACTGTTTAGCTGATCACTCTGTCAATCAACAGCATCCTAGATCAGATCCTCACACTAGGTGACCAGGAACTAGGCCTGCCATTTTGCAGGACCCTTTCTGCTGCACTTCATTTGAATATCAAGATACTATTTTCTGCTTCTTTCAGCTACCCCTTCTCTTGGGAGTTGGCTTTATTTTTTTTATCCATCACTTCTCTATTTTATGCATGTGTAACTTTTCTGCAGTTCTTTTCAGCATCAAACCTCAACAGCTTAACTGACATTTTTGCTACTAAGACTTTTTCTATTTCTCAGATGCTGTATCATTTACTCTGAGTAGACTCCAGAAGAACCTGGAGTTCAGATCCTGCTCATTTGTGTGTCTCATCCGATTGATCTTGTCTATTTTCTTTTTTTTTTATTTTCAACCTGCTAAAAGTAGGGTCAAGGCCAAGGACTTATTTCATGAAGGTAATAAAAGAATAAAAGTTTCATAATTAAAATTTTTGTCATTATTTTCATTGAGCATATTTGAACAAAAGGTCCTTAAACTCTGACATATTATTGATCATTGTGGTGTCATTTGTATCTAGCTACTATCTAGCTAGTGCATCCACTTCAGATTAATTTCTCTGAGTATGTTTTAAATATAAAAATCTATTTTAAAGTCTATTTTAACAACAGCTTATTCCAAATGTCAATAATTACTTTTGTCACTAGAAAAATTCCACTGCCTGGGATTTGAAGATACATGTATTAGTGCAGAAGTCTTTACTATTACATCTATTGGTTGTTTCGTACCAGTGACATCTGGCCATCATTTATCTGAGACAATCAAGAGAGTCTGTGTGGATTCATGAAGAGCTGATACATCATGTGGGAGATATAAGCCTGTAGCTGGAGAACCATTTGGAGTTGTCTACAGGGGCATGTTAGAGTCTGAAGTAGACAGAAGGCCATCTGCACATCACTGAGTGCTGCCTTTTAGAATCATGGGTTGTTACAGCACTTATTCGTTCTCTTAAATTTTAAAAAAGATAATGGTGAAGTAAAAGTCTTGGTCTAGATCCTATTTCATATTATGAAAATTATCTTCTTTATGATCCTCTATGGAATCAATGTCATGTCTGCCTATGTTCCAGCAACTGACCGTATCAACATTAAATCTCAACATACATTCACATCACATTCTCATTTACTGTATAATAATGGAGTTATATCAAATGAGTCTCTGTGCTTTTCTGTATCTGCTCTCAAACATTATTATTTTAGTCAGCAAACATGTAGTGCAGAGACATTTTAAAAACAAGCACATTTATTTCTGTTTCCTAATAACTGATATTTTTAATTATAATTATAATACACTCAGATTTTTTCACAGTTTTCCACTAAAACCAAAAGCAGTGTTTATAACCTCAAACAGCTTTTTATTTGGAAATGATGTATTACGTACCTGATATGCATAAACAGATACTGTGTCAATACACTGCATGGTATCAGTGACATTTTGTATTTGCTTATTTTTAATACAGGTCTCTAATGAAGTTAGACCCTGATTAGGCTGGCTACTCTTCTAATGCTGTGAAACTCCACCTTAGAGTTCACAATTCAACATGGACGAAAGAGTGGTGGAAGACAGGGAATAGAATTGATGGTACCTGTCCTTCAAAGAGCTTTAATGCTGGCCTTGAATTTGACTTGTATAATATAGGGTTCTAAAACCATGTAGTTGACAGAACTCTGAAACCACCTTGGAATATTGGTTAATCATGGACATAAATTGTAAGAAATCCTGGGCCAGATTAATTGATTGTTTAAATAACAGACATTGAATGACAGAGATGTAAGGATAATTTGGGGAGTCTGAATTCAAGGGAAAAAACCACTCTTTGTTTCCACAGACATTAAAGACATATATGTGAGTAAAAGACAATATTGTCAAAATGTTTTTTATTTCTGGTCCGAGATGAAAATAAGGACTGTATGAAAATGATGTTTCAGAGAAGACCAGAGCTAAAGACACTTGCTTCTGACGTGAGAGGATGTGGTTCAAATCCACTGTAAGTTAAGAACAGGAGGGACTTGTACCTCAGGTTTTCTATTTCCTTAACATTCAGCTTTTCTGAGAGTGTCTTAATACACAGTTATTTTTAAAGTCTGATGAGAAATTTCAGGTTTGCGTTTATGCATTTTTGTCCATAAACTAAGTTTTGTCTCAAAAAAAGTATGTACCAACAAAAGTCTTATAAAAACTGGTAAATTTCATATTCAGCCTGTGATGAAGTGAAAGAAAAAAAAAATGCAAACAATCCAGAAAACAAGGAAAGACATTTTCTTTCTCCCTAATACAAATACAAAATATGTATCAGAATTACCCGGTATCTCTGGATTGTCAGAAGTTAAAAAATGCATTTTCAAAAGACTTTTCACTGAGATCTAGAAAGGAAAAAATGAACTTTTTAAGCCAAAATAGGATTATGAGTGTATCAAACTTGAAATCAACAGATGTGAATAAGTTTGAAACAGTACTGATTTCTGAAGAGACAGCATTATACTGAAGAACACAGAGGATCCGCTTGTTGGTTTTCTGTCCAGTACCTTCAGGTATTAAAATTACTGTTTTTCTCCAGGAACAACCCAATGCTTTGACTGTAGAATGTCTCTTACAGACAGGCCTTCAGGGAGTTTAGCTTTAAGCACAGGATGTTCATTAATTACTTATGGCTTTTTCCTTCATTGCTATTTTCAGGACAACTGAATACTAACAAGCAGCCACAAGGCTATTTCTTGTACCTTTCTCACAATGCTGCATCATAAACTCTTTCTTAGGTATGAATCTGTATTTCTTGGGTAAGTTGAAGATGAATTGAAATCGTGGGAAGCATATGGCTTCCCATAAACATCAATGTCCCTTTTTCTATTACCAATCTCAAAGACAGAAGAAGTCAAACTATTGTGACTGGCAGGGATTTTTTTTCATTTGGGGAAGGGGAGGGAGGTGTTGCGTTGAGGTTTTTTGCTATCTGTCTTACATGAAAATTGATCTAGTTCACAATGACATAGTGAAGATAGCAATTTGTCTGAGATTACACACAAATCAATGAAAACAAAAGTGAGTCAGTCCTGTGTACTGGAACATAATCACTTGATCTCAGCTTTCATGAAAGTAGTAAACAAATCGCTTTCCACATAAGATCAAGGGTTTACCTGCTGCTGAAATAAGTCCTACATTTCTCCAGGCACAGAGATGGATAGGTGGTCAGTCACAAGCTCATCAAAACCAAAAGTGAATGTTGGCACTCATGTCATATTTCTTTTTGTCTATATACTACTAATCCTTTTCAACATTGAATACCATTGCTGTATTTTAATGCAGGGGAAAAAATTACTACAGAAGAATCATAATCTGGATCAGGGGTTTGGGTTCTCATTTGTTTGATTGGGTTTTTTGTTATTTTTCCCTATTGATGAACATAAGCACAGTAATATTAAAAAAAGTAAATAACAAATTGTCAAGACAACTTTTTTTTGTAGTAATACATGATCTTTTCATTGCCTACTTTTGCAAAACCTTACAAACCATTAACAATTGAGTGGAAATCTAGTTTATTACAGAAATTATTTGAGAATTGTGGAGGGCCAAATGGCCACTTCAAAAACTGTTCGTAGGTACTAAGTTTTCTGTGAGTTCTGACAAATATAATACTAGGTACATTTGCTTCTGTGCATATTGCTAAGAATATTTTGGGGAGAAATTATGTCCAAAGTATAAGCAGTGTACATTTTCTATGGACTGCTTTGGCTCTAAGATTTTGTACATTGATACTTAGCTATAGTTCATACTTACCATGCACTATATTCAGTTTAGATGTGGGATTTTTTTAACACTTTAATCTCCTGAATCTTTCCATGTGGCCAGAAATATAGCACATCTTAAATACAAAATAGTTGAAGGAATAGGTAAAATAAAACTAGTATCAGTAACTGAATAAGATATCTGTATAAATACAGTACTGCAAATGGAAAAACTTACATTAGCTGGCTAGGTAGTATACCATATTACCATGTATAGTATATTACCTTAAATATCAGCCCTTAGGAGAAATAGATTATTTCCCCTTGCTTTGAAGCTACCTGAGGTAACATATTTTCACTTCATGATTGAATTGCTACAGTATCATAGGATATTTATTGTTCTACCTACAGTATTACCATGTACAGAAACTTTATTTTGCAACACTTTCTAGACCTTTCTTAACATTTTAAATTCTTGTTTTATCTTTTATCTAATTTGCATTCATTAGGATATGCTGACAAATGTTTATTTAAGTAGATGAATGGCCAAATTATCTCTAGAGATACTGGGGATACCTTTTTAAATATATCTATTTAATGAGTGTGCTGTTACAAACTTGCCCTGCCCCTGAAAGAGGGATTTTCCACAGCTTTTCTTCCAGGTTTTATCACAAGCATAACAAAGTGGTCATGAAGAAACACTGATTAAGTTCTTGATGGTAGAAACTTCTAAATTGAGGACATTCAGAAAAATAAGGTAATATGGACTTTAATTACCCAATAACTTAGGATGTCATATTGACTTTGTTAGCATTTTGACATAAGGACCATACTATTTGATTTCATAACATCCTGTGATAGTAACCAGCCTTGTGGTATTTAAAATAGAAGTGAAGGCTTTAAAAACTCTGCAAGAAATTTAGTTGCTGATGACAGTAAATGAGTAACAGCATATAGTAACAGCATATAATTTGTGCTCAAAAAATAGAAAAAACTGTTATTCAGGCTTTCCCCATTCATTTTTATTAACTATTATATGACTGGATTTGAGCGAAACAATCTAACTGCTCCAGGTTAGAATTGTAGATGGTTGCTACATCACCCAACAATGCCAACTCTGCATTATTAGGCTTTTTCTTATAGCCCTGGGTTGATCAGAAGAGATGGGTGATATGGTCATTTTAGCCTATCAAGTTGTTTTTATTTTTCATCTGGAAAAGTAAAGTGAAACATAAAGTAGAAGCATATTACAAGCTGACTGCCCACTATGCTCCTTTCTTAAGAGTCCTTATCTTTTCCTGAAGGTGACTAGGTCATGCAGCAAAATAATGTAGTTAGATACATGCAGTGTACTCCAGCTAGATAAAGCACAGAACATGTTATCATTGTGTTTATCAATGCAACAATTAGGTAGGTTCAGGACAAGTTTATGAACTCAGTAAAACACCATTACAAAAAAATGTATCAGTAATATCATTATTAAAACTTTATTATTTGGTAAACTGAGGCACAGAGCAATTAGGTGTTATTTGGCAACAAATGTGAGAACACAATTACCATGACAGCATTCATTGATCACTAAACTACACTAAATCTTCATCTACAGAGACAGCTGGGCAAAACTGTGATCACTCTTATGATAAGCCTACATTAAGAGGTTAACTTTCCCCATATTCACTATCAAAGTGAAAATGAACTACACCAGTCTGAAGTAGGGAATTTGTTTCAACAACAAATATAAAAATTATATAGATGGAATATTTTTGGACACTTAATTCTGTAATAATGAACATCCTCACACAGCAACAGTGAGTTTGGCTACCACTGTAGTATTAGAATAATAGAATCATCAAGGTTGGAAGAGACCTTCAAGATCAGCCAGTCCAATCGTCTACTTACATGACCACTAAACCATATCACTCAGTGCCACATCAAGACGACTCTTGAACACTTCCAGGGACCGCAACTCCACCACCTCGCTGGGCAACCTATTCCAATACCTAATCACCCTTACAGTGAAAAAAATTTTCTTAGTGTCCAATCTGAATTTCCGCTGTTGCAATTTAAAGCTGTTTTCTCCTGTTCTTTCACTATGGGCATGGCAGAAGAGACTGACCCCCACCTCACCACAACCTCCTTCCAGGTAGTTGTAGAGAGCGATGAGGTCCCTCCTGAGCCTCCTCTTCTCCAGACTGAACAACCCCAGCTCCTTCAGTCATTCCCCATAAGACATATTTTCCAGTTCCTTCATCAGCGCTATTGCCCTTCTCTGGACATGCTCCAGCACCTCAATGTCTTTTTTGAAGTGAGGGGCCCAAAACTGAACACAGCACTCGAGGTGCAGACTCACCAGTGATGAGTACAGTGGGACAATCACTTCCCTGTTCCTGATGGCCACAATATTCCTGATGCAGGCCAAGATGCCATTGGCATTCTTGGCCACCTGGGCACACTGTTGGCTCATATCCAGCCATCTGTCAACCAGCACCCCCAAGTCCCTTTCTGCTGAGCAGCTTTCCAGCCACTCTTCCCCGAGTCTGTATCAGTGCCTGGAGTTGTTGTGGCCCAAGCGCAGGACCCAGCAATTGGCCTTATTGAACCTCATCCCTTTGGCCTCTGCTCATCGATCCAGCCTGTCCAGATCTCTCTGCAGAGCCTTCCTTCCCTCAAGCAGATCAACGTTTCCACTTAACTTTGAGTTGTCTGCAGACTTACCGAGGGTACACTCAATCTCCTCATCTAAGTCATCAACAAAGATATTAAACAGAACTGGGCCCAACACCGAGCCCTGGGCAACACCACTAGTGACCAGCCATCAACTGCATTAGTTTCATTAACCACAACTCTCTGGGCCTGTCCTTCCAGACAGTTTTTCAACCAGCAAAGAGTACACCCATCCAAGATATGGGCAGTCGTTCTTAAGAGAGTGCTGTGGGTGACGGTGTCAAACGCTTTACTGAAGTCTAGATAGACCACATCCACAGCCTTTCCCTCACCTACTAAGAACAAGATCAAGTTGGTCAAACAAGACCTTCCTTTCATAAACCCCTGTTGGCTGGGTCTGATCCCCTGATTGTCCTGCATGTGCCATGTGATGGCACTCAGGATGATCTGTTCCATGATCTTGCCCGGTACCAAGGTCAGGCTGACAGGCCTGTAAATCCCTGGATCATCCTTCTGACCATTCTTGTAGATGGATGTTATGTTTGCTAATTTCCAGTCAGTTGGAACTTCTTCAGTTAACCAGGACTTCTGGGAAATGATTGAAAGCGACTTGGCAAGATCTTTCACCAGCTCCCTCATTACTCTGGGGTGGATTCCATCTTGGCCCATAGACTTGTTGGTGTCCAGTTGGCATAGGAGGTCACTAAATATGAATTATGGGGGCCTCGCTCAGCTCTCCATCCCTAACTTCTGTCTCTGGGAGCTGGGTGTCCTGAACACAACCGCCACCGGTATTGAAGACTGACGAAAGGAGGCATTAAGTACCTCAGCTTTTTCCTCATCCCTTGACACTATGATGCCCTCTGTATTCAGCAAGGGTTGGAGGCTCATCTTGACCCTCCTTTTGCTACTAAGGTATTTATAGAAACTATATTTATTGTCTTTGACTACAGAGACCGAATCGTGTTCCAGCTGGGCTTTAGTCCTTCTGATTTCCTCTCTACATGACCTCTCAGCATGCTTATAGTCCTCCCTAGACACCTGGCCCTCCTTCCAGAGGCGATACACTCTCCCTTTTTTCCTAATTTCCACCTTAAGTTCTCTCTTTAACCAGGCCGGTCTCTTTCCCCAACATCTTGTCTTCCTACACATGGGGATGGCCCGTTCCTGGATATTTAAGAATTCTTTCTTAAGATGTGTCCACCCTTCCTGGGCTCCTTTGCCCTTCACAAATGAGTCCCAAGGCGCTCTGACAATCAAACTTCTAAATAGACCAAAATCTGTGCTCTGGAAGTCCAAGGTGGCCATTCTGCTAGTGCCCTTCCTTACCTCACCCAGTATTGAAAACTCAATAATTTCATGTTCATTTTGCCCAAGACGGCCGCTGACCACCTCATCATTCACTAGCCCTTTGTTCATAAATATCAGGTCTAGCAGGGCATCTCCTCTAGTGGGTTCACTAACCAATTACATTAGGAAGTTTTCTTCCACACACTCTAGAAACTTTTTAAACTGTTTTCTTTCTGCTGTGTTATATTTCCAGCAGACATCTGGCAATTACTTTGAATTATCACATTGATCAGCTAGCTTACAATGAACTGCAGGCCTATTTATTTGTATACAGAAGATCTTGTGACATTGTTACAAAACATTGCCTGGGCCATGTAGAATTTCCCTTGGATTTTGAAACAACACAGTTATTTGCTTGGTAAAATCCTGATTCCAGCAATTCTGAGGGCTGATTTTGGTGAAATGCCAGACTGGCACTGAGCTTTCAGCAGCAAGTAGGGAGGTGAAGTTGATGGTGAGTATTTGACAGCAAAATCTAAAGTCAGCTCTTTAATAGGACAGATTTCTTTCTTTTAGTGGTCACCTGGTCATTGATATTAAACCAATTTAGGGCTGTTGTTTAGCTGGCTGCTGATTAATATTTTAAATGATTAAGTAATCAACATTCCAAATGATCAATTAATCACATAGGTACAAATAATAAATGACACACTTAACCCACACTTTATCACAGCCTGGAGACCAAGTCTGTCCTCAGAGTTCCCATAACAGAAATGAAGTGACTATTAACTATAAATCAGTGACACTAGTCATTTAACACTTGACCTTCAAAAGAGATTTTCCTTACTAAAAATATATATTCTTGATACTCCAGTAGACAAACTAGTTTAATACATGTATTTTCCAATTAGTATATTTTCAAATATCAGATTACTTTCAGTCAACAAAATCAGACTTTTAGCTGTGTTTGTGTTTGCACAAGCCCCCAGAAAAAAGAATGAAAACATGTAATGTGTGTTAGATAATTTTTATATAAACACTTTTACTTGCATCTCTTAAGAAAGAGTTCAGTCTCTTTATTGTTTTAAATTTAAAAAAGAAGCACAGTAAGAAACCAAGAACTGTTGAAAACACCTTATAACTGTAGGAATTTCCTCCTCACATCAATATGATAATGTTCTTCTAGTTACAATGATGAATTTTATGCAGTAATTCAGATGACTGAACACCAGGATTTCAGACTTAAAATATCAGTTATGATAATGTCTTTTTGTAAGATCTGAATTAAAGAAAAATATTAAGTGAACAAGGATTCACATATGTCTGAATGAGATCTTACTAGGCAGAGATATTTTTGATAGTTGATCTTTGCCACAGAGAAAAATGTATTTTCTATTTATTTATTTATTTAATAATTAGAAGACTATCAGCCCCACTCAAAGATAATTTTCACTGGAAAGAAAGTGGTAGTTGCTGGGATTTTAGGTTTGCTGATTACCTGAGTATAGAGAGATCCTGTAATTCATACATGGATAGCATCTGATTCTATATAGAGCACACTTTCTGTTAGTGAAAGAAATACACACAAATTTCATTGGCTGCTGTCAGCATTTAACCACCCCTAACTTGATTTTAAAGAACAAGTTACAAGCCCCATCAGAGCTCACCCTACCATAATACAAACCTGAGACATATAAAATCATTGTTCTGAGCTCTCTGAACTCTTCCTAAATTCATCTCACTTCTTCCCTTTGGCTTTGAGACAGAAGGCTGTCTGTCTTCACCTACTACTTGACTACCTCTTTATGACTTTGAATCTGTTCTTTTGTAAGCAGTGTGGTCACTCATTAGAAGTTTGATATTAAACAGAAACTATGATTCATTCAGTAACAGAAGAACTTATTTAGATAACTTCCCTCTCATCTTTTCTTCCCTATAGCTATTTATTGAAGAATAGGTGATGAAATTGTTTGCTTCAAAGGTGACAGTCATGTAAGCAGGGAATAGAGCTTCTGTAGGAATAGGGATAAGGCCTTGTATCTCTTATCTGATTGGAGAATGAAATGTCCACAAAAAGAGTCAAAATTATCAAAACAATTTGCAAGACCCATTTCTTTCATGTAAAATTTCTCACAGACATGTTTTCCAGTGTAAAACAAAACTAACTAAAAACAAAGAGAGAGGCAAAATAAGGAAATACAAAAAGAAATGGAAAATTAAACAAACAATATTTGTCTTACAATTTGTCTTACAATGTATATTTATTATTAGCTTCTGTGAGGTGTTCTGGTGCCACAGCAATATGACCCATATATACCTGAATATATAGATCAATAGGAAAGAACCCTTCATGGATGAATTCACAAGAAGCAATTTTCAGTGTTAAATCCTCCCTTTTCAATAAAAATCCTTTGCAGGCATATGGAGGTGCCTGGCAAGATGAAGTCAGATGAGATAGTAAGTGCATACAGAGTAACTAGACCTTAATGAATGCTGAACAAACCAGAATTATAGGTACTTACAAGTGTCAAGACAACAAGGGGACAAATATTACCTGCAATAAATATTAATAAAAGTAAAATACTTTGGGGTAAATATGCATTTGATGCAACAATTTATAAGAATTTTAGAATATGCCAATGAAATAATGTTTATCCCAAATTACACCAGCTGTGATTTTGTCCCAAAAGGACAAACCATCAGTTTCAATAGCTTGTATTAGCATATAGTTTGCCCCATTTGCATTTATTGAGTACCTTGAATCACAGGGAATTGTTGTGAATCAGGGATGCATTTTATCAGCTGTTTCCTTAGTGGATCATTAAGAATCCCTTTTTTTGTTTTTACTTTTATTAGCACAGATATTTTTGTAGTATTTCTTAGTTGATATTCACTTTCCCTCTTTTGTTTAGTATTGTCATCAAGTCTCAGTTCTAACTGGCTATACTGCTACATTCAATTCATTATATTTTCAAATAGGATCTTTGTGTTCTTTTTCCATGTTGACTGCCATACATAGGAAGAAGTCACTGTGGATTTCTGCAGGTAATTCTATCACTAAAATCTTTCTTTTAAAATTTCTTTTTGTTCCAGTGCTTTAAAAATAATAATAAAATAAGGTAGAATTTCACATACTGACACTGGTCAATATTGAATTATAAACTATTACACACAGAAATCTGCTTGCTTCCTAGATTATAAACTGAATGGGACAGAGACAGATTCATGTTCAGGATGTTGTAAATATCTGTCAGGGTGAAGCTGTGATTGGAATACCCATGGTAGAAACAGTTTCTACTGTTGGAAAACAACTGTGCGGGTATGCATATGCTATCTGCCACCAGTCATCTGAATAGTAAGCCACTGAAGTGTAAGGATAAAAGAAATGAAACTATGCATATGTCTTTAGATTTTTCAGGTATTAAAAATCATGGCTATAGTAACTATTGTAATAATTTTTTACTGCTTTGGCAGTATTTACATATTGCGCCTGTCATGACCAAAAACCTTAACTTCAGCATAGACATTAGGACTCAATGAGCTACATCAGCATAACTCTGAGCAGTTGTAGCCAGCAGAGAATTATACAGGATTTAATGTGGTGGAAGCATAGACACCCACTTCCTATACTGTCTTCAGAAAGCATCTCCAATCCATTTCAGTCTCTTTCCTTCCCCTGCTACTGTTATATTTTCAAATCAAGTTATTTATTGCCCTGTATTTCAGCATCTAGTTAAGATTTCTTTGTTATTTTGGATTTCATGTGAACATTTCATTTCTTTTTTTCCATTGTCCTCCAACTACAAGGCCATCTGTTCTGTTGGCAGATGCGTTCAAATGCTGTAATTGTTGTCATTCTTACCATAGTGCAAACCATCAACAATTCAAAGGACAAGGCATGCTATATTTGTGAGTTGGCCAAATGGGTATTGTTGTTAAAATTGCTTAAAATATTAACAGGAACAATATTTGATTTTCTGACTATTTAGGATGTGCATCTGTGCTACCACGATTAGGAGAGGATTTTTTGAAGCTGTTAAATATTGTGTCTCTTTCTCCTATATTTGTCTACTGTTTATGATGTGCAATGAGTTACTTTTGTCTTTTGTAATCTTAGGGCTATATTTTGGATTATTCTGGAGGATATGATTGACCAGTTAGAAGTGACAGACTGTTTGCTTATGAGACTGACTTCTCCTAAGTATGCACAAGCAAAAGTAATACAAATTCCCTCCTGTTAATAATATCTGTGCCTCAGCTTGTGTTGGGAAGGAGAAAGAGGAAACCAGATTCTTGAACACAAAAAAAACCCCAAGCAAAAAAAAAAAAAAACCCAGCACACAACTTACCCTGAAAAGAAAGCCAGTGAAATTTTACAGTGAAAAGACTGAATCCTTTCTTTTCACATTTTTACTTTCATAGAAAGCTAAAACCTGGAGGCGGTAGTAAAATAGAGGCTCACATAGAGTGTAGTTCTGACAATAGAAGATCATTAAACTTCGAGGATTCTCTTCTTAACAGGGTAACCGATGGATACAGAGATGTTTCCCACCTTTTCTGTACTTTTTTCTTCATATTTTAAAAATGAGGGAACTTCTATTAACCTTCCCATCCACCTACAATGGAGATTTTAGTTCACCTTTGTTGGGAAATTCACCCAGATTCTTGGTACTTATAAAAGCAACTCACAAAAAGTCACTGCAATTTCTATATGATAAACCTAAACAGAAAATATCTCCCCTTCTGGAATACAGACAGAAATGGCATAATATGTATTATGTTTCCCAAATCTCAGTTATAGGTTGGAGCTTTATAAGCTATAACAATCAGTGTACTGTCCATCTCTCCTATAACTCCTTTCCTTATATTTCTCGATTTTTAATTTTATAACATTTAAATGAGTGAAATTAAAATACAGAAACTTGAAACAAAGATGTGAATACAATGCAACATTCTTGTGTCTGAAATTAATATGTATAATCTCCTAGGAAGTACTTTGTGACTTAGGTATTGGATGGGGTGGTGGGATTGCTGCTAAATTGAGAGGGCTTTTTAAAAGCCTCATCTAAACCCCACTACCATTAGTGGAAAAACTCTGTGATTTCAAAAAATTTGGTTCATTTCCTCAGTAAACATTCATTTACTTTCATATGAGAACCTAGAAGATCCAGAATCTGGTCCAAGTAAATGATCTTTATTTCCAGATATTTATTTAAAGGTATGACCAGCAAATATTTTTTGATCTTCCACCCCAACATCAAAACTACCATCCACCTCATTCAATGTGCAAATTGTCAGGAATAATGGTTTGTAGTTTTATTGACTTCTTTTTGTGTTTTTTTTTCTTTGAGATTGGGTTTGTGTTTGCTTTTTTTTTGGGTGGGGGGGCTATCACAGTTTCAGCACTTAAAGCATAAATGTTGCAAACAGACAGTAAATATGGCTCAACTCTGTCAGTTTTATCCATCTTCAAAATGAATAATGGAATATATGCTCACTTTAGAGCTGGGACTGAAGGTTAAAAATTCTTCTAGAAAGACTGGCCAGGGTATTCTATCCTTGAGCAGTAAACACTGGTTAGGGTTTACGTCACTGAAGAATTAAAGAGGGAGAAACACTTCATATAAACTTGATAATTGCTTGCTCCAGTGTGATGTATTCTAGGTGACCCTGCTCTGGCCAGGGGGTTGGACTAGATGATCTTCCGAGGTCCCTTCCAACCCCTAGGATTCTGTGATTCTGTGATTCAGTGTTAATCCTCAGGATGATGTACTCACACACATTTAATAGGAAAGGAGATAGTAAAGTATACAAAGGGATCTGTCCAGAAGCTGCACTCTCTTCTTTCAAGTTTGTTTGCTGTTCATATCTCCCAGTAATAGTAAGGTACCGAAACACTTTGCAATAGTGACAAGACAGCAAGACCACAGCAACTATTCAAAGACAACTCATTCATAATTCTTCCTTCTCTCTTTTTTCTAACAGTAACAGAGTTTCAAAATGTATAAACACCTTTGAGCAAGGATATTTAAGTCATCAAATAAGAATAAGCATCTTTGATGATGGGATATAATAAGAGGAAAAGACAGTAAATTACTGTCTTTAGGAATCTATTCAGTGAAGCTTTCAGAGAACAGCATTGTAAATGAACTCAGCTGTTGCTGTGAACATCAATCTCTGTGAAAGCCTTATACATGAATGCTAACATCCACCTGGTGCCATCCTGCTGGTTAAACAAGCAGAGCATGGGGTAAAAAAAGCACAAAATCTAGTGACGCTTGTTCAACTTCCATTTCTTTCTCTGATTGACACTGAAGACCCTGCACAGTCTACTGGGTTTTTTGCAGACAGATTATAGCCATTGTCCCCAAATCCATGTCAGTGTGTGCCAAGTTACCTGAGTACCTCATCTGTGGAGAAGAACAGTTATTAAAAACTTCTGGGATAGGAATAGATAATTTCTCCTGTTTTGTTTGTTCCATAGCTTGCTAGGAAATGTTTTCATGAGTTTTACTTTAGCACACACAGCTCACTCCCTGAAGCTATTGGGAATTGTTTCATATATGAATAAATTGCAGATTGATCACTTGGGAACTAGTGATAAGTGGACCTGCCATATTTTGTAAAGATCAGCTATGATCCTGACTGAAGTTGAATAAATCCATCTGACAATAGTTGCTAGGAACTTGAGGGTGCTCATCAACTTTTGAGGTTTTTTTATGCCTTTCTGTTAGTCATATATTAGATGAAGAAACATAATCAAGTAGGTAAACATTTATCCTAAGATTTTTAAAAATAATTTTCTTAAATCCTTCTTAGAAGTCCAGATTGAGAAATTTTGGAAGAATAAGCCTCACTGGTTAGATTTCAGACAATGATATGTAATCAAGAAAAAAAAAAAGAAAAAAGAAAAATAGTATTTTTCCTAGGAAAAGTTGTAAATATTTGTGATTTTGTATTTGTATTATGTGTCAAAATATCTTCAGACTGTAATAATGAGATGACTAACTACATTCCCATAATTCTTTGAAACTAACAAACAAAGCAAACAAACAAAAAAGCACTTTACACTTTCCAGAACCTTTGTTTGAAAGAGTATCAGAACCATGCACCAATGTTTTTGTCTTTTACAGCATTATGGGACAGTGTTGATAATTCCCTAATGACAAAAAAAACAAAGGAAGTTACTTAATACTGCATATTAGTAGGTAAGGAAACAAGCACAATAATCTAAACAAACTGTAAAATTTTAATTTATCATAAATAGCAATGCATCTGTGTATTTTGTAAAGCATAATTTAATTTTCATTACTAATATTCACAATGCAAAGAGTGATGAAACATATTATTAGAAAAAGAAGAATTTTAGTGGAATATGCCACAACTATTCCTGCCTTAAATATTTCTTTGGAAAGAGGCCACTCATTTTTATGTGTGCAAATTACAAAATGCATGTATTAGTAAAATATAAAATTAGTATTATTCTGCTGTATATGCTTTTTTATAATCTTAAGATCTTTTCCTTAAAATGAGCTAATAATTCATATATATTGATTAGAAAAGCAAGTTCAATTAATGTATTAGTAAGCTGTGCAATGATGATTGCGCTATCAAAGTTCATTAGGTGAAACATTACTGTCATGGAATCAGGTATTAAGATAACCAGTGCCCTTTCCAATGTAAAATTATTGTTTTATTCATCACTAACTGTAAGGTAAAGACTTTAGCTGCCAGCAAGACAGCATGGAATGTGAAGAATTTGAGTTATATCTGCTAGAAACGAGCTTAAAATCTGTCTAGAAACTGAAGCAGAGACCCCTAGTTAAGGTTCATGGCCTTCTTGGATGAATATGGAAACATGACAAAACCTAAGATGAGAGTGAGTTTTCTCATAATTCACTGAGTGGAAAACATTGGTCTGTCTGAATAACTACAACTACACTAAACCATCAGAAGAGGCTGTGCAGGGAATAATACAGCATGTGGACTTTCAGTTCTGTGGGGCTTAGTGTGAGACCGGTTTATGTCAAGAACAGAACCTCATGTCTTTAATTAATTGCCAGGTGTTCACAGCACTACCACATACTGTCATGCAGTTCCATTAAAGGAAAGCTTTAAAGCATCTGTAGAGCCATGAAGAGAAAAGTGCACAGCACCTGCCCACACTTGTTCTTTTCAGAATGACACTAAACCTACACTGAACTCATGAAAAGCTATAAAAGGAATGTTTATATGGATTGCATGTTGCTTCAGAAATCTGTAACAGTATCAGGGCACGAAACTTATTCTCTGCTCTTTTATGTGCTAGCCATTTCTTTGTGCCTCAGTGCCTAAAAGAAATTACAGAGTATATATTGCTGTTCAAGTTTTCATATTGGTGGCTGAAATCTATCATACCAGAGAATTGAAAAAGCATCAACTAAAGTTACAGTTATATCTTTTAGTCTGTTCAGTCCTGATGCCTCAAATGAGTCATTGAATTATTAGAGACACACATAAAGGATACAGTGTTTTATAACATAAATAGGAGTAAATAATAATACAAATAACAGCAGTAGTCATAGAGAAATGGCAAAACAATTAGAAAGCCGGTAGCTGGATATCACTTTTAGTCATTCCAACTTGTCAGCAAACTTTCAAACTTGGATATTTAACTTCATGGTATGAAAAAATTTGGATTTATCCAAACAATTTGGAGGCAAAAATCTCAAAAACAAAAATTCACAGATTTATAAGGAAAATTTGTGACAGCCAAGAAAAGAGAAGTCAAAAGAGATAGCACGTGTTTTGAACACTGAACAGTTTTATGAAGAATTCTAAATTGCACAATTCTTGCAGAGAACCAGGAGTCTGAACAAAGATCTGAGTTGAAACAGAATGGCAGCAGCATCATGACATATACAAGAAAGATAGATATTTTGTCTTTATCTTCTACTACAGTTTCAGAATACTTCAGCAATATCATCTAGATTATTTTGGCCCTGCACATATGTTACTGAGAACAGAATCTAGTCAATTAGATACAGCTTTGGATTTGAAAAAAATAAGACATAAGAGCAGTGTTTAGTGTCCCATTGTTTAAACAAGTTTGAATTTTTCTGCTTTATGAATTGGGAAAATTTCAGGCACATTTCAAAACCAGTTATTATTATTCAGTGATGACCCATTCAGAAATCAATGAAAATCTCGTAATTTCTAGAATAATATCAAACATTGACACCATCTTTAAACATAGCATCCTTAAACATCTTTAGACATAAAATAAGGGTTTTCCTCTGAAGCACAAGGACTAGCAGTACTGGGGTTAAACTGATTCCAGATTAGACAGCCACATTGTACCATCAACACCAAGTGGCTTTTTTCAAGGAGAATGGAGTAAGAGACTCTTGTGCCAAGAGCCAACTACGCAATATAAATATCTTCCTGTCCCTTAGCAACTAGAGATTTCCCTCTTCCCTGCCTCCTCTGCTCTGTAACTACGAACTACATTTTCCTCTCAACTCATCTAATATATTAACATAAGTGTTCTTGAACTATACATATCTTGAATTTTACTACTTTTATTTCAAAATTCAAGAAGGACTTGGATTCTTAAAAGTTTACTAGCCTTTTCCCATTATATACACATGTTCTAGTAAGATATATTACTTTTCCTTGCAAGCTTTGCCAGAACCAATCAGATAAGCTGATATATCAGTTACTCCAAGGGATTAGCAGAGAAAGAACAATGGCAGAAAGGGTAGAGGGGGATGGGGGACATGCTGCCAGGCAGACCAGATGACCTCCATCACATTTGATAGTGTAGAGAGGAAATTAATGGATGAAGGCTGCTCAGGAGGGAGAGTGGACTAAGTGGCTAACATTTGCAAATATTTTTGTGTATAGCAGATTTAAGAAATGAACCAGTCTGTGCAATAAAGCAGGCTGCTGCTATAGGACTTAGATCTTGCTTATTATAGATTTGGAAAACAGTATATAGAGACCAGTGAAGAAAATCAAAGATTTGAAAAAAACAAGGTAATTCCTGCTTTTAAGAAGGAGTTCATTTGTCAGGCTAGAATCCATTTTTAAAATCACGACTTTTTAAGAAGGGTTCCTAACTATATATATTGGTTGTTTCTGGGTTTCATGTGTTCCTCATTCATGCAAATAATGTTGAGGTGATCTGCTGTTTGAACATAGCTGGTACTAATGCATACTGAAAAAAAAAGTAAAATTCACAACACATTCATCAAATTGGAATTCAGATTCATCTACATGTCAATTCTTCTGAATAAATAGAGTATTGTAAAGGGAAATTAATTTGTACAGGGTACTTATGTACTGTAGAAAATAAATAATCCTTTTTGATGAATGTATTGAATAATCATGTAAAATAAAGACATTATCCATTTTGAGTGCTAAGAACAAACCAATATAGTCAATAGCTGTTAATAAGCATCATCTTCCCTATGAACTGTAGCAGGAAGCTTTCTTAGTTTTACAGTTCATCATACAATTCTGTATGAAATATGTGTGTAAAACTCCTATTAAAGACTGCATAAGCAATCTTATTTTTGAAGCTAGTCACATTTTACATTCTAGACTTTTCAGTTTTCATTACTGCTATGCCTAATTTTACAAGTTCTAAAGGATTTTCTTTTTTTTTTTTTTCATCGGGAGTTGCTGGTTTATTTTGGTTTGCTTTGTTTTGCTTTGCTTCATTTTGCTTTGCTTTTCTCTGTTTTGTTTTTCTTTAGGAACCTAATTCCCACTGGAAAAAAAAAAAGAAGATCCTGTCTCATAGGCCAACATCTGGCGGTGCTGAACATTACATTACTTACAGGAGCTAGCAGCAATTTTATATGTTTCCACGTCCTTAAACATATAGCTCTCTATTTCCTTTACTGAATGAAAAATGTAGAATTCTGCTTGGGCTTTTAGACAGAAAGGTGAAAAAACATGTTTTATTAATGCAAGATTATCCAATCCCAAATACAAAAGCCAATGAATAATTCTCTAAATGTCTACATGGTGTTCTCATGCAGGATATTTCAAGGAAATGTGTTAACAGCAGTTCAGTAGCCACTACCTGGCTGCATAAACAGCAGCTCTTGAAAGCTGAGCACCTGCCCTTCAACCAGCAGGTGACACTTTTCTGTAAACAGCTCTTCTAACAAATTTAAAGCTAGAGGTGTATTAAACCCAACTGAGTATTAAGAAGAAAAAAAATCCTAAATCAAGAGTAGCTAAGGGTTAATCCTGTTTACATACCACCCTAAGGTTCTGTACTTCTTAATATGATTATTATAAAATATAACAATATATTTATGTGACCTCTTACTTTTAAAAAATATTCTGGGGTAGATTTTGCCCTGTGATTACATGATATTGGCTGAGAAAGGAGAATTTTAGGGCTGTGCTCCAGTAAATACTAATCTATGCTCTAGCTGCAAAAGCTGACTTCTGTTAGTGTGCTCATTAATGTGCAATATTCTCCATGCTTGGCTGAGTTTCTGAACAGAGATAGGAAAAGAGTTCCATTTCCCACTGCCAGAAGTGCAAGAATCATTCCACACATGCCAGGTACACACTTTGCAGCTCTCCTTCAAACAGACCCCACTATTTGAACTATCTGAATATGGACAGCATCTTTCTCTGCATCCAGGCCTCCATGAAAGTATTCAGGACTTGGAAAGAAGCCAGAGAAAGGAAGGAGAGTGAGAAGAAGATAAATAAATAAAAAAAAAAAAAAAAAGAAGAAAAAAAGGAGGGGATTGCTGACAATAAAAATGGTTTCATCAGAGGAAAATCATGCCTGACAAATTTGGTGTCCTTCTATGAAGGGATTTCACAGCTGGTGGATAAGGGACGAGCAGCTGATGTCATCTACCTGAACCTATGTCAAACATTTGACACTGTCCTTGTCTCTAAATAAGAGAGGAATGGATATGATGGATGGACCACTTGGTGGATGAGGAATTGACCGGGTGGTTGCACTCAAAGCGTTGTGGTCAACAGCTTGATGTACAAGTGGAAATCAGTGACAAGTGGCATTCCCCAGAGATCAGTACTGGGACCAGTTCTCTTTAACATCTTTGTTGGCAACATGAACAGTGGAATCAAGTGCACTCTCAGCAAGTTTACCGATGATACTAAGCTGTGTGGTGCGATCAAAACACTGGAGGGAAGGGATGCTATCCAGAGGGACCTTGACAGGCTTGAGAGGTGGGCCTGTGCAAACCACATGAAGTTCAACAAGGGCAAGTGCAAGGTCCTGAATCTGGGTTGGAGTAATCTCATGTGCAAATACAGGCTGTGTGAAAAATGGTTTGAGAACAGCCCTGAGGAGAAGGACTTGGGGGTATTGGCTGATGATAAGCTCAACATGAGCTGGCAGTGTGTGCTTGTAGCTCAAAAAGCCAATGGTATCCTGGGCTGTATCAGAAGTGTGACCAGAAGGTCGAAGAAAATTATTCTCCTCCTCTACTCCTCTCTCGTGAGACCCTACCTGGAGTACTGTGTCCAGTTCTGGAGTCCTCAGTGTAAGACCCCTTTTGACAACATATCCCATTGATCATGATGTTTAAATAACTACTAAAACCTCGGACATACCAAATATTTTTTCATCAGTGGTAACTACCAAGATTTTTGTCTCTGGATCATGTTCTAGCTAGATACCTGTGAAATCTCAGCTGGACTCTGTAAGCATGGGGAGAGAAGTATGTAGTACAGTGTGTATAGATTTCCTACATTCTCTTTAATAAAGACAGAAAATAAGGTACTGTCAATATTCATATATAAAAAATCCCTCACACATTTCGTAAGCTTTTAGCTTCTTGCTGTCGTACAGTAAAAACCTTCTATCACTTACATGTGTGAGAAAAATACATTGCTGAAAGCCTAGAAAATAGAAACAAATAAACAATAGTTTGTCCTGCAAAAGTCATGTGCTCTCTAGCAATAAAACCTGTCAGAAGATAAGATACTGTATTATCTGGTTTTTATATTCATGGTAAATGTATTTGATTACATGTCTAAGACTGCAACAAGATAATTCATAATGCATCTACCACTAAACTAAAAAACACCACAGATCAAAAACCTTTCTTTCACTCTCACTTATCACTTCCTCAAATATAAACAACAACAACTCAGATCATTACCAGATTTCCCATCAACTTAAGCCAAAAACCATGTTTGAAGAAGCATGCTGTAATCAGAATTGCACAGAATCTTATCATATTTTCTAAACTCCAGCTTAGGCAATTCAATTACTTATGACTTCTGCCACCCAACTTCCAACACAATTTTGAATTCCATGAAGCTTATTATCTCCAGTTGATCCAGATAATAACACATGGTTTATACTTGTGGATTAAAGATACCCTGCCCTCTCTCCTGCCAGGGAAGATGTTGCCATTTTTATCATTAAATCAATAAGTTAAATCAGGCTGTGTCACCTCTCTGTTACAACTAGAAATCTTCAGGATGAGTTCTGGGCACATTTGGTTGCCAGCCTAAATCAGAAACTGCTTCCCCTAAGCAGATTGGGAACAGTCACCTGTTTTGAAAGGTAAGAGCTTAATAACATGGCATAGCTAGATCTTTCTAATTGGCTAAACAGACCAAAGTGTGGGCTCTGATACTATTTGCTTTGCTAACACATATGGATACAGCCTAGGTTTCTTTTTTCTTCCATCTCTTGACTCCAAACAGCCTCTGTTATGTAGAAGTAAGTTCTCTTTCAAATGCAATATAGTGAAAGGCTCTTTGCAAAAGTCTCTACAAACAAAATCCTTAAGGCTGTATTAAGTTACCTGATGCTAAACACAGTTTAAGATTTCAAGAGGGGCTATGAGATACACAAATTGACAGCAGCCCTGTCTTACTACTCTTTATGACACTGAGGACTCGTTTGTTTTCCTTGCAGTTTCAAGTAAGGAGCTGGGCAAAACAGTACAAGGCAGTAAACGTGACTACTGGGAACTAGTGTTACAATCCCAGGCCAGGACTTCAGTGGTGACTTCAGTCTGTGTACTTCAGTAGTTAGAGGTGCTTTAGAGTTTAAGTTAGGCTGGAAATGGAAGCTGGTAGAAGATAGAGCCATCCCACTCACTGTGCAAAGCTGTTGAAGATCACTTAATAATTTGTTATTTGACTGGCTTGGCTGGCTTAACGGCTGCTTAACTCTGATTCTTCTCAAGTTGTCAGTATATGTCAACCATTCTTTTATACAGTCTTTTGTTTTATGAAGCATTGGGCATCTGAGAGAACAGAGATTTTAGTAAAGGGAATGTACCTGAGCAAGAACAGCTTCTAGAGATCAGTTAACAGAAGGACAAGGAGGGGAAAGAAATGTGTAGTGACTTTTTTTGCTGTGATAAAATCCAAGTAATATTGATAGTGTTTACTTTTAGAACCTTTCTATTTATTCTGGAGTTAAAAGGCAGACTTGAAGGAGAATTTCCTACATATATACATATCTGACTTTCTCTTTTGCTTTCAAATTCCCTTTGAATTTCAATACATATTTTAGAAAGTTAGTAAAACAGCTGTGCCATGAGTATCACCATGAACCACTGGAGACTTCCTTATGAGCACTTCCAACAGGAAGGCGATGTTATCTTAAAAGAACATATATCAGGGGACAAAATCCCTCAGTTTCAGAAACTATTTCTGTGTTCTTGACTTAATCAACAGTCTTAAATTCAACAAATTTGGTCTCAGGGGTCAATATGGGAATCAAATTCAGGAGCAGAAGACTCGGCTGCTCCTGTCATCTTCAGACTAAAACCATAGAGAGGATGTTTAGAGTGTCTGAACTCACATAATGGGACATCATTATGCCTCTGAAAGACTGTAGGTCTACATCACTGAGGGATAAAGGAGGTGGAAAGGACTGAAATATATGGACACCAGTGCTTATTCTAGTCCTAGGGAGAGATGCTGCTTCATGGTTAAGAAACTCCATTAAACATTAGTGGGTGTCTTGATGCACTTCTGCAGCACATAATGTCTCAAGAGAACATAAATTTGGATTATGGTCTTAGTTTAGAGCTATTGGACTTAGTTCTAAAGGAATTGTGAAGGAAATTCCCTTAGATTCTGTGAAACAAACAAACAAACAAATGGTCAGCTGAGAATTTGAACCTTGGAATATTAGTGATATCATTACAAACCAGAGTGCAATTCTGAGGCAGACTAAGCACATCATCTCTTTCAGATATTCAATACTGTGTATCACAACATGGTAGTTGATTTAGTGAAGCATAACTTGGTAGAAGCTTGGAGGAATACTAAGGATTACTGCATTGGATTACTAAGGATTACTGCTTGGAGGAATACTAAGGATTACTGCACTGATACAGACTTGCAAGGCAGCATTTGCCCTCCTCTCCCCTTTTCTCTTACAAGATAAGCAGGGTGCTAATCATTCCAATAAAGAGTGTGAATAGCTTTACTTCACATGTCTCAAAAATTACAGGACAAAATTGTCTCAGGAGAAGCAATGTGGTATTGCATATGGAAAAAGAAGAAAGAGTGCTCAGACTCAATCACTTCTATTATGAGCAATATTGTCAGGAAAAACAATAAATGAGACCAGTAGTTCACATCCATGAAATCTGTTTAACCTAAGACTTTGCACTTGCTTTGCAAGGACAAATACAGCAGGTGGTATGAGCTTAGTATAAAAAGGCCTTTTTACTCCAAGTATGTTGACAGATCTACGATCAAGAGGTGTCAGGCTGATCAGGGAAACCTTTTGTCAGTCTGCAGTTTTGAAAGTGTTTCTCTACTACATTTATTGTTTGATAGAGAGAATAACATTAGATCATTCCACCTGGTTAGATGCTTATTGGAGTGTGCTTTCCAAGTATTCCATTTTTCTACTGGTATTTCACCAGTTGCAGCTTTACACCTTTTAACTCTCATTCATCTCCCAATACCACATAATATGCCTGGTTATTTTTCTAGAATCTTATCAGTCTTTTTCTTAATCAAAATCGTGGCATGCCTATGCTAATTCATAAAGATGCTCAGGCTCTCAGGTGACTTGAATGATGAACAGGTCATCTCTTTAATCTAGATGCTTGTATGAAACTTCATCTCGTCCCTGTTTGGTGTTAGAAAATGGATGCCAGATCTGTGTTTCTGTTCATGTTCTTCTCAGGCCATGAGGCTTTTCTTATGTTATCTGGATGCTTCTGAAATCCCATTCCTAGATGTCCCTTTCTAAAGGTTCTGCAATATGACTTCATGTTGCCCAATGTACATACATCATGTTTCTCTTTTCCATACAGCCATTTAGTGATGGAGAATAGCAGTATATTGGTTACATGATGCATGAAAACTTCAATTATATGGCATGAGGAATCAGATCACACAAACTCCATTATCTCTATAAAAGCTTTTTGACTTGTCCTGAATAAAAGATCTGTCTCTACAACTTGTAATAGACATATTATTCTTGAATTCTGTCAGAGCTTCAGTTTCTAGGTACATGACTCACTGATCTTACAGGCAGAAGACTTGATTTAGATTTTCATTACATTTTGTTACCGTTGTTGCTAAGTCTCCCATTTAATTAGCTCAGTACTTCTGTTAAATGGTCTTCATCTTTCTTCCTTTCTGTGAAGTTTATCTGTATACTGTATATCACCACAAAAATCTGATACAGAAACAAGTGCAAGATGACCCTTCTGAAATTTCCCTTTAAAAAAGGCTGAAATTCACCTTTAATGATTTATTAGGATGAACATTTGTAGATTGTGGCTGTATTGCAGGTTATTCGCTATGTTCGTTATTGAAAATTCTGTGCCAGTACCTATGCCTGGCTTGTAGATGTTTTGTGGATGTGATGCAATTGCTGGCCCTGATACATTTGCCTCCATGCTGAGATAAAACCTCAAGGAAGTGTTTAGAGAAATTCTTGCATGTAAAACTGTGGTAAATTTCCCTTTGCTAAACAAAATCCTTGAATTAAGAGATGGCTATCATCCAAAACAAGCTATTGATAAAATCTGACTCTCTGGGGTGATAACTAAACAGTAAATTGTCTAAAAAGGGATTCTAATAATCTTACTATTTAAGTGTGACATAATTATTTAAAAGAAAAAATATTTTCATATAATTCCAAAAGGGCAGAAATCAAACCAAAAGCATCTCAGGAACGTTCTCTGAGTTGCAAAACTTTGAGATTTAGGAAAGAAACCAAGAAGTGCCAGGGAGAAGCTTTAAAGAAAACTGAATATTCTGACCTGGAGCAGAAAACTTCAATATGGTGAGGAAAGAAAATCAGAGGAAATCATGCAAGTGTTTATTATTTCATCCAGATTTTTTATGTTTTGAGTTTAAATGAGAAGAAAATAGCTTCATGACCACTCACTCAGTTCATGAAGACAAACTGTGATGTCAAAATACCTTCCATGGTGGTTCATTATGAAACAGTAATAGTGCCAGACAGGCCAAACACATCCACTACTTCAGCTGGCCCAAAACAAGATCAGAGGGAAAGTGGGGAAACTTCAGTGTTTGTTTTTGTGTAGCATTATCTGATCAGAACGTGCTTTCTTCCAGTTTGTAATGGGACTACTAAGGCTGTTGAAATTCTGTTGAAAAGAACAGAGACTACCCAGAAGAGGAAAAGCTGTTAGTGAATGAAATGCCTTCCTCCAAGAAGTCTGTGAAATCTTTCAAGAGCTGTCACTCAGTTCTGACAGTCAAACTGTCATCCCTGGTCATGAACAGGGGAGAAATATGGGAAGGGAAGATTGAGAAAGTGAACCAACATGAAATACCTGCATCTGCATGGAATAGATTGGTGCCTACTCCATCTCTTGTCTCAACAGACAGATGCAAACTTCTGTTCCAAGACACAGAGATGTCCAGCCAAAAAAAAGAAGTAATAAATTACCAACTATACCCTTATGACAGGTAGAAGATTGACTCTGATGTCATTTTTCATACCAGTGAGAAAATAAATTTGGTGCATATTAGTATAGTGTTTAGCAGAAAATAGAGCATAACAAGTAAGAAAATGCGAAAAGAAACACCATTTTATCAACTGCAACTTATGGAAGTGTCAGTCAGAAATCTAGGTCTGACTGAACTTAAAATCTTTGCCCCAAATAACAGCGGTTGCATACAAACTATGAAGTAGGAATACAGTGCTAAAAACATCTGAACAAACAAAACAAACAAACAAACAAACAAATGGAGGAGCTGGATATAATAAAAAGTGAAAACATTAGCAGGGCAAACAGTTTGATGAAAAATCAAGAAAACAAGAAAATCTCAAGCTTCTTCCGAGAATTCATGTGTTTTCTTCTTAAGTTATTGCCTTTGTTATAGAGAGAGTTGCTTCTGATTTACATCAGTGTAACTGAATAAAACTCAGAGTTCAAAAGGTTTTTACCTGAACATCCTTTATAACCATCATTTCTGAAGCTCAGATTATAATGGAAAATCAGATGTTGCATCCCTCTTTTTCATTTCTTTCAGGTACACCAAGTGATTTTCCATAAATGACATGTTTGCTGTGAAATAGCTGAACTGATTGGTATGAGTGTGAAAAATAAAATAAATATAAAAAAAGGGAAAATTCTGTCCTCTGTATTTGTCTTGAACAGTAGATTAAATGAATGGCTTTACTAGAATTTATCTAACATGTGACATCTAAGCATACAGTAGAAAATGACTGTGTGTATACAAACCTTTGTGAAATTACACATTTTCCAAACTATGGCCAGAAAGTACAAGAACAACTTAATTATCTTTCCACTTATACAAAAGTTTGATAGAATAGGCTCTCTCTCAAAAAATAAAAATTAAAAAAAAAATAAATTCCAGATGCAATTATTTAGCTTTATTTTCATCACTCCAAATTGTAACATTCCCCAAATTAATTCCTTCTAAGCAGTACATTAACTTGTCATCATATGTATATTTTGTAAAAGAATTGTACACACACAAACCATTTCTGCATCTGCCATGCATCATAAATCATTTAAAATAAAATAAATTGACTTTTATCTTAATCATTGGCCTTAATTCACAAAATTTCACTGAAGTTTCACAATATTGAGAACAGAGGAAAACTCCAATAGAAAATATATGTAATTTACATACATATTTTCAGTGATTCTTTCATAATCTATGCAATGCAATTATCAGTGAACCACTATAGATAATTTCCCTATAATTTTCTTCCTCCTACATCATGCATTATAATTGTTTTTTCATCCTTCATACCATGTGAGCTGGTGTCTTCCTGTTCCTCCTCTATCCTGCATGGAGGGAGAAACAAATATATAAAATCAAGTACAGATCTGTTTTTTATCTTGGTGGTTAAGAGTTTTTATTAAAAAAAAAAAGATAAAAATCAGGTGTGAACTCAAAACACTTGGTTTCATTTAGTCTCCTCAGCCTGGGCTCAAATTCTAATTCCAAGCCAAAATCCAGAGTCTCATACGTACCCATCATAGCTAGGGCATTATGTGGTGTGGTTAGAGGGAGCAAAGTTATATTTAGATTCCTGTCCTGCTCCTCACTCACTTCTTGATAAGAAGACAAAAGATTATGTGTTGAGTCAAATCCTGCTTTTTAACATGATTGTTTCAGCTTCTCCTGTTGTCCTTCTCTGCTGTTCCCACACTTAATTTCCAGACTCCTCACTGCCCAGGAAGTAGGCTGCTTTCTGCATTGTATTTAGTCTTATTTACAGAATAACCCACATTTGTCATGTTTATAGCCTTTATACCTGCAGTACAAGGAGAGAATTTACAGTACTGTAAAGAAAGTGATGTGTTAATAGTTGTTATGGTTTGAAGGGCACATACAAAATTTATGGTATTAATATGAGAAAGGGTGGTGTTTAGGACCCTAAAGGTGGTGTTTGGGCCCCTGAGTAACCTAGCCTAGTGGAGGATGTCCCTGCGTGTGGCAGAGCGGTTGGACTAGTTGACCTTTAAGGTCCCTTTCAACTCAAGCTATTCTGTGATTCTGTGACCCTGATAGATCCGGGGTGAGAGTGGGAAAGAACAGAGAGATGTCTGTATTCCCTCCCATTTCCTCCCAGACTTTATAAAAACCAAGAGGATGGTAAATCCACCTCTTCATACTTCCTTCTTCCTTGTTGCTTCACTACACTTGGACATGTTGGGCAGAGGAACCTGCTCTTTGTCATCAGCTCACCATGTGCTCTGCAGGATCCAGATCCACCAGGTGCTGGGAAGAGCTTTGGACCTTTATCCCATATCAGCTCTGCCACAGGGTTCTTTCAGGCACTCAAATCAGTGATCATCAAGATCAGGTTTTGTATATATACTTGTATATTTTGTTCCTTCTCCCACTTGTTACTGTTCATTCCCCATTCTATTAAACCTGTTACAGTTTTAACTTCCTAACCTTTAAGTCTCTCTTCCTTACTCACCTTTTATCTTCGCCAAGGAAGGTGGAAGGGAGTAATAGAGATCAATTCTGTTATCTGGGTTGCAGGTCACCCTGATCACTAAACTGAGACCATAGTGTTAACTGAGATTTACCTGTAGGACACCCAATAGACATTTTGGTCACAGTCTTCACAGAATTTTTGCCTCTTTGATCTAGTTGCTTATATAATGCTACATAATTTATTTAACACAGTTTCTATAATCAAGATTTTGCAAGGAGCACATATGTTTAATGTATTTATTTAACAGTCAAGCACATGCTGAGTATTTTTTCCTTTTCCATCCTTAGCCTCCAGACCCACAGCAAACCAGTTCTGGAGGTAGTTCCTTCTATTAGTAGGAGTAGTCTGATGGAGAAATGAGATGTTCTTGCTTGATAACATTTTAAGGATAAGGTTCCCAACATATCCTATGTGTTCATCATTGTCATCCAGGAAGTACAGTCACAATCAGAAGTTTTAGACAGTGGTTTGTGTATTTCATAGCAATACTGTTGGACCTGGTGTGAAGCACAACAAACTGTGAAACTAGCACAGCCTCACGCAAGCCAATGAAGCTACAGACAAGATACCAAAGCACTAAAGATTGTTATATTTGATTTAATTTCCTGTTCTCAAGTAACTTGTTCTTTTTTAAAAAACAAAGATATATTGTAGTTGGAGAGGAAAGTAGCTTTGATATTAAGCCCGTATGTACTATGATTATCAGACACATTCAAGTGAACCTCCATCATAATTTTCTATTAAACCATAGCACAGATAATACAGCTACTGAGCTGGATACATGGAGACCAGAACTAGTACTCAGTTCACTGCATATATGTTTTTTATAGAATCACAAAATGATAGAATCAGTAATGTTGGAAGAGACCTTCAAGATCATCCAGTCCAACCATCTACCTATATCACCACTACACCATATCACCCAGCGCCACATCCAGACACATCTTGAACACTTCCATTTATGCCATGTTATATTCATATTATTCTAGGCTATTGCAAGTCATGTGGCAAAGGGTGAATGGAACAGGACATGGAGCATAGGCAACTCCAAACTTGTGTGTACATGAGAGTTTACATCCATCTTATCAAGATATGGAAAGTCTGAACACTTCTTGATACTGATGCAGGACCTGAAGAACTCATAGCACTTTTGCACTTTCAGAGTGTCTTGTGAAGATTGTCTGACATAGCAGACTCTGACAAAATTTGTCTTCTTGGTAAGCTCAGCCTCAAAGAATTTGAAGTCAACTCTATTTTCAGTGCATGAGCAAGTGAGAAATTAAGCTATCTAGGTCTTGTCTTGTGTATTCCCTGTGGGTTGGATTTGCTTTCCATTGGACCCCAAGGTTGACTTGCTGGTTATGATGAACAGGCTTCTGATATAGTTATTATTCCATTATTAGTATCAATGAATGGGCCATGGCATAGAATGACCAGAAAGTACTTCAGTTAGTACCACTAGAATACACTCTCACTTGTCCCTCACTTCAAAAAAGACATTGAGGTGATGGAGTGTGTCCAGAGAAAGGCAGCAAAGCTGGTGAAGGAACTAGTAAGAATTAACTGGAGACCAAGTTCAATCCTTTCATAGTTCAGTTAAAAATCAAATCAAAAAGTGTTGAACAGGAGTAGAAAAGACTCACAGGTTATTATGAAGTGTCTCACCAGGGGTTTCACCTTTGTCAAATTCCATCATCAAAATTAATTTGATAAAAAATAGGATTATATCAAATCTCTGTTAACTCTTATGCATGTATTGCAAAAAGCTTGGATAAAAGAACATGAAATAAACAAGGCTGCAAGTGAAGAATGATAAATGGTGGGTAGAAGATATGGGAAGATTTTCCTTAAGTTGCAGATCCAGAAAAAGGTCACACATTTCTACATCATTAAAACCCAGACTGTTCCCTAAAATCAGAGGCATGTTGCATCTCTGGTGAAGGTGGCCAGGTTCTGTTAAGAACAAATATGAAATAGTGCAGTATTGATACAGATATTTCCATGCTTTGCTAAGCTTTTTGCATGTTAACTGGAATGAAACTGTTGATAAAATTACACTGCTCCACCTAGCAGGTATTTTCAGTGTCTTTATGGGGTTACATAGTTGTTGCTGATCAAGGCAGTAAGGTCTAATGCTATTCTTACCAATTTATAGCAGTCACCACCCCAAGAGGAGATAAAATAAGGAGATAATGACCTCGAAGTTCAAGTTTGCTAGAATCACTGACCTCTCCAAACAAAAAAGTCACTAATCATGCTGTGATAAATGCTGGACTAGCTCTCTGTTTCCTGGAAAAATCTTTCAAGAAAAATATGCAATGGAGTTGCTAGTGGAGCTACTCAGAAATCCTTCCTGCAGGTCAATTCAGCTTAAATGGTAAATTAAATTCAGTTTAATATGATTTCTGCAGCTTAATAGATGCAAGAAAGTTTTGAGGAATGGAATGAAAATCTTTATGTAATTGCATATGACCTGACCAGAGCTTTTCATCCGATCATCCCTGAAAACCTCTTGAGGCCTCTGTAAGGCTGCACACACAAGCCTGATAATATTGTTTGCTTACCTTTCGGTAGCAAGTGATCCTTAGTGTAGAAAGCTTTATTATTCTCTCATTATCAAAAATTTCAGTACACAAAGCTGTGCTCTCTAACTGTGCTTGCATGTAGGTACACTTCCAAAATGCTTAGGGACAAAGAAAGATAAAAGTTAACTTTATTCACCTTTGTGTAGATGGCAGATGCTCTGTGCTGTTCTAAATATGTTGATCTGTGTTCTGGATAACAGATAATGGCAAGTTGTTGGTAAGCTCTCTTGTAGATGTTCAGCACATTTCTATGTTTTGATCAAGCTTCCAAGTGGTTAATTTTGATCATTAGCATAAGAAAAACAAAGGTCTTTTTCAGCCCTCTACCTGATAAAAGAGATATTGAAGCCTTAAACTACACTGAAATAATAGAAGAATTCTGCTACCTCAGCAGTCTGCTGTCTGAATCACCATGTCACACTGAGGACAGTAGGAATTGAAGCAGCCTCTGAAAGACAAAAACAGAATGACTAAAATAAAAGAGGTATCTCCCTGTAAACAAATGTAGATATGTACTATTCCACTGTTGTTACTACCCTACTATATAGCTTCAAAACCAAGACACCGTACAATTATTGTTTCAAGGGACTAAATCAGTCAAATATGCTGTCTTTTTGCTTTTTTTGGAATAAAATTACAGAATTCAATATGAAATACTAGAGTCTTATAGAATTGTCAAACATTTATCACTGACACAATGCGGCTTCATTCTTTGATTTGTGGTGCATGTACCAGAGAACACACTACCCAAAGCCACTTTGTATAGCCACTTAAAATACAAAGAAAGGGTGAGGAGTAGAATAGTCTCCCCGTCTTGAAAAGAAGTACTTAGGGCAAATCTGGAACATCAGTTCAGTGATGTCATCATCACAAAGCTGGAGTGTATGAATGAAGACCATCAGCTGCATTGGGAAGTATATATTGTGGAAAAATTAATGAAGGAAAAAAGTGAGAATAATAGTATGTGCCACAAGGACAGGAGAGAAGAATATGGCCAAACCACAGGAACTGACCACAAGTGTGTATCAAAAATTTAACTGCTTATCTAGATTAAAAGACACATATGCTAAATTATCGTACAGGGAAACTCACAAAAGCTTCATCACCATTTATTGGTACATAATATTTGGTACATAATTGCTGCTTCAGAAATTATTCTCATTTTATTTAAAAAGCATGGCACCCTAACATGTCTCTGAAAGGACAGAAAAGACAGCATCAATTCTGAATCTCTTTTAGATTTTATAGCTCAGACTGTTATAAATCATTGTCCTGGTTTGAGCCAGGATAGAACCAATTTTTCTTTTAGTGATTTTACTTTTCTGTTAAGTCTCTTCTAAGTAGCTGCACTTGCTGAAATTAACTGCATGTTTTTCGGTCAGTGTCTGCCTTTAGGATTGATAACACTTGATGTTTATAGTTGCTTCTAGAGAATGATATGCAGACCAAGGCCACAAAGTGGGAGCAAGAGGGGGTCACACCTGCACCCCTCCTGAGGGGAGGAGTGGGCCAGACAGGTGACCCAAAATTGACCAAAGAAAGTATTCCATCCCTAAGCATCATACTCAGTATAAGTCTGAGGGATCACGGGGTCAAGTTTTTTTGTCTATGGCTGCCTTCCTGGGAGGGTTTGCCTGTCTCATTGATCATCCCACACCTGAGGCCTACTCACTGAGTTCTCGCTAGAGCTCTTGTACTCGCAGTGTTGGCACTCAGCCTTCCTCGTGATTGCTATCCAGGCTGAGTATAACTCTGCATCTTGTATTAGCCTCGGGGGTAACGTCAGTGTTATTGGAGGGGAAGTGCAATATTGGATTTGTATATATATTTGTATATATATTTCATTACTTTCTTTTCCATCATTACTGTTCCATTAAACCTGTGTAGTTTAGTTTCCAACCCGTAAGTCTCTCTCTTATTCTCTCTCCTTTTCTTTTCTGGGAAGGGAGAAGGATAATAGAGAGCATCTGTCATTTGTTTAATTGCTGGCCCAGAATTAAACCATGACAATCATTAAGCTTGAGAGCAATTTCTTTATGCTGTAGGAAGTTGTAATATTTTTTCCTGATGGGGACATTATCCCTGCATATAATTCTGTTATTTCATAAGTTTCTGCTCTGAATACACAGAAAGAGCTTTTTAAGACACTTTAAGACATTTTAAATTGTTATTAGTGTAATATATATGTCTTTCAGTTTCTTGTAATAAATAAAGCACCTGACTTCACAGATGGGGGATAATGACATGGGTTCCATATTTTTTTAAAAACTTCTTTACAACAGATTTATAAAATAGCTCATTTTGTTTCTTGTAATATACATAACACATTCAGATTGCTTATAGTGTGGGGTGGTATTAAAACAGTGTTAATGCCCTACTGGGACAGCCTGTATAATTCACTCATGGTTCTTTCATTTGTGAGTGCAGTGATCTCAAATTCATACTTGGAAAACTCATGTCACAGCACAATATCTTTCTTACATTTGTTTATATAATAGACAAATTTATTGATGACACAGACAACTGCAAATAACACCTCAGCACAAACATGAACATATCCATATAGCCAGCTGTGCTGGTTTAGCAAACGGCCAGGGCAAGCCACAAACCAGACAGAGTTTTGTTTCTATCACTCCCCCCGAAAATAGAAGGGGAGTAAGGAAGAAGCAGGCTCAGGTTGGAAATTAAAAACTATAAAAAATTTAATGGCGCAGGGAGAAAGAGTAACAGGTGGGGGAAAAAGGAAAATGCATATATAAATATATACAACCCGAGCTCCGATGACCGGAGATACAGGCTGCTGAAAGGTCCTTCACTGCAAAGCTGATGGGGGTAAAAATAGTCCAAACCCCAGCACCCGATGCAGTCAGAATGCTGCAGACCACATGACGAGCTGGTAACAAGGCTGGGCTTTCTCTGTGCTGGCTCCACGTGGTGAACGGCAGGCAAGGGAGTGCAGGAGAGCAGGAGAGAGGAGAGGCGAAGAGACCAAGAGCCAGAGAAGTCCCCAGTCCTCCTGGCTTTTATAGAGTTTGGCAGGAAATGGGTGGAATACTGACACCTGATACCTGATACCTGACACCCCAGACCCTTTTTCACAACAGGGTCCTAAACTCCACCTCTTATTCCTTGGGTCCTGGCAGCAAAAGCCAATAAGATTTTTGACTGCCCCTTTCAAACTATAACACCAGCTAAAAGGTAAAGCTGAATTTCGCTCCTTGTCCAGATTCCCAGGCTCAATAAATTTTATCACTGGTAAGGAAACACACAGAGATGTCACAAAAGAAATGGGGATAGAGATATGAAGGAAGAACAAACAGTAGTAAGAAAATGACTTTTTAAAAACTATCCCATATAACTGAGACTTCCAAAGTTTTAAAAGGTCCATTTCAGCTCAGTTTAGTACTAGTTTTAATTTTAAAAATAAAATAAAATAAAATAAATAAAATCAAAAAGTTTTGTCGTTTGAAATGACGAACAGAGAATTAAAAGACATCCAGTGAAGCAACAATCTGTGTGGCTGACTTCATTATTATGACTGAGAATAGATTCTGTTTGGTTTGGATAAAGAATTTTCATAGATGCTTACTCTCTCCTCCTTCTGTGTCATGTACACAGAAAAATTACTAAACTGTACATTATAGGCATTCTGTAATTTAGAGCTGTATTCAAGACCTGCTCTTAATAAATTTATTATTTTTACTGCTGCAAGTGATTTAGATTGGAAAGAGTGCATCTCAAAAAGAGATGTGATGGAAAATCTTAAATCTTGTGCTGAACAATTAATCCTTCAACAATTTTTCTCCAATCATTTTATAGTGTATGATGCTGGAATCTTTACTGCATTATTTGAGCACCTGAGAATCAAGGAATACATGCCAAGGCTGGGAAAAAACAGTGAAGTGGCTACTGGTGTGAGCCAGTATAGCACATTTGGTCTGTCAACAAATAGCAATATATTCAAAGACAGTGTCAAAGTTGACATTGCCTGATGCTCCTGGACCCTTGTTTTGCATGAGGGAAGGACTAACAGATTTATAGCATCCAAGGCTTATCATGAAAAGAAAACACTGCTGGGAAGGCAGCCATGCAAGTTCCCCAAGTTTGGTCATTATTTTTATGGGTGATAAGATGGTGAGGCAGTTTGCTATACAGAATATTGGCTGTGACATAGGTACCACAGCATTCGCAGGTGCCTCATTTTTCTGGGTATAGCTGGAACCATGTTATATAAAACAATTTGAAATCTACACACAATGGATTTTTTAAGTCTAGTATTACTATTAGTGAGATGTCTGACGTGTGGAAGTAATTTCATCTCTAAGGGCTATGGGCTTGAAATAGCTGGAATTTTTTTTTGTCTGGACTAATGATACCATCAGGATTCAGACTGTAACCTAAAGTAGGATTTTGTTAGATCTTTGGCTCAGAAAGATGACTGAACAGCAGCAGGGAAGGGGTAGACTGCTGGAACATCCATTGTATCAGAAAGGGTTTTATGTGGTCCAAACAATTTATCTGGAAATTTAGAAAAAGTCCTTGCCTCAGAGTTATCGGGAGGAAAAGGAAGTATGACACACTCCACTATAAAAGCAGAATAATTTAAAATAAACCTTAAAACCTGGACCTGAATGAGGCAAATATTCTCCCAATAGTGAGGTAAAATGGGTAGCTCAACGAAGAATGAAAAATTTCATTGAATCATAGAATCATAGAACATGTCAAGTTGGAAGGGACCCTCCTGGATCATTGAGTCCTACTCCTGTCCTTGTGCAGGACACCCCAGCAGTCACACCATGTGCCTGAGAGTGTCGTCCAAACACTTCTTGAACTCAGTCAGGCTTGGTGATGTGACCACTGCCCTGGGGAGCCTGTTCCAGTGCCCTGTCACCCTCTGGGTGAAAAAACTTTTCCTGATATCTAACCTAAACCTCCCCTGATTCAGCTTCCTGCTGTTACCCTGAGTCCTGTCATTGGTCACAGGAGTGAAGAGACCAGCATCTGTCCCTTCACTTCCCCTCGTGAGGGAGCCACAGACTGCAATGAGGTCGCCCCTCAGCCTCCTCTTCTCCAGGCTAAATAATCCAAGTGACCTCAGCC
>VZRW01006944.1:48698-85826 GCA_013398125.1 Aegotheles bennettii
CTTGTTGAAGTTCATGTGATTGGTGGTTGCCCATCTCTCTAGCTTGTTGAGGTCTCTCTGCAGGGCCTGTTTGCTCTCAAGGGAGTCAACAGCTCCTCCCACTTTAGTATCATCTGCAAATTTGCATAGAATCCCTTCAAGTCCCACATTGATGAAGATGTTGAAGAGGACTGGGCCTAGGATGGAGCCCTGTGAAACCCCACTAGTGACTGGTTGCCAGCCTGATGTTACCCCATTCATGATCCCTCTTTGTGCTCGATCTGTGAGCCAGTTGCTCACCCATTGTGTAACCCAGTTGTCCAGCTGTGTGCTGGATGTTTTGTCCAGGAGGATACTGTGAGAGACAGTATCAAAAGCTTTGCTGAAGTCTAAGAATATTACATCCACCGGCTTCCCTTTGTTGACTAGTTGGGTTACCTTGTTATAGAAGAAAATTAACTTTGTTTTATTTAGAGAAAACACTTTTAAAATATAAACATTTGTTAATCTATGTTGGCACTTAGTTCTGAATGGCCAGAGTAGGAATGCGTGCGTGATCATTCAAAAAAACCCCTTCAGCACAAATATCTTATTGGTTCTAGTTCCCATCCCCAGTGTAGAAGAGGTATAGAGGAGACAAGGTTGCATTTTATGACTTTGGTAGGTCAGGCCCAAGGTGTTTCCTTTTGCTTATATGAGCAAAATTATTTTTGAGTCAAAGTTATACTGGCTTTAAAAATGTTGCAAACATTGTTCAACTTTGGAGCACATAAAATTGGCAGTTGGAGGAGAAGCTGGATTGAACATCTCCTCTAGATCATATTTTAAGTGAGCGCTGACTGCTCCAGACAACTACAATGTCACAAGTGCCATTTCCCCTCTACAAAAGGTCTTCAATGGTCCACTTCACATTTACACTTCTTTGGTCCCAGAGCACCTACAAACAAGTATTATTTATACCTGGTACAGCCATATATCATGGTTGTATTTTATTTTTGCTTTCTATAAAGGCAATCATTTGTAGTTTAGAGCCAAGCTTGGTTTTGTTGTGGGTTTTTTTGTTTGTTTTTTAAGAATTTGTACTGCTAATAGTGAATGTTGACATAATGTAACAAAATATGAAATAAAGTTAACATCAAAGCAAAAAGTGACAGAAAAAATGTGATTATAGAAAATTAGTTTCATCTTAATATGAGCAAAGCTCTAGTTATATTTACTTGGACATTTCTTGTGTGCTAGTAGCCCTTATACTGAAAAGCACTTTTTAAATAAATCTACTTTATCCAAAATACTGTAACCTTCTTCTTTCTTTAAAATGAGAAAATTAAAATGTTGTCTTCAGTAGTACTTTGTGTGTGAAATAGCACTGTTCATTTTACTAAGTTTATTTACTAATAAAGTCATATGTTTTGTCTCATTCAGTCTTTTGAATTTAATCCAAACTCCATGCTAAGAGATGAGTGCAAAGAGTCTGTATAACTGAACAACAAGTAAAATGAAACACATATATACATAATATAGAGAAAAATAAAAATAATACATATAATTATAGTTACATGTATTTTCTAATTATATGTCAGAATTCTAATTTTGGAAATGTTAATTTGTAAGGAAATTTTCATAACTGTTTAGATAAAGTGTTGGGGATCCAAGCAAGGCGATGTGTCCGGGATCCAGGCGAAGCTAGGCGATGTAATCCCAAGCTGGCAGCAAGCTGCCCCGGAGCGCTGGGTGCACAGAGCCAGCCTCCCTTCCCAGCACTCGATGTTCTTGCTGGTATTGTAGGTTGAGTAGTATCTCAACATCCAACTCACAGGGAACATCCTGCTCCTTCCCCCAGTGCTCAGGCACTGAAGGTACCCTGGTGCCTCGAGCCCTGCCTTTTATGGTCCACCCCCCTTGTTAGGCATTTAGCTTTATTATCATCAAACAATTAGCACCTGAATGTGATGACCAGGACGGCTGCTCTGTCAATCAACAATCAGGTAGCCCTCTGGTCATCCTCTACAGTAAGGCATAAATAAAACCATTTTCTCTACTTTTATAACATTTCTTATAATAAGGAAAAAGAGATTTAAGATTCATAAGGTAATTCGACTTCCAGAAATATTTTTCTTTTCTTACCTTTATTCTCATTTCCTTTGTGGACAAGTATCTTTCACACATTGCAGTGTTGAATGTTAGAAAAAGGATAATAAAGCTTTAAACAATTTAGTCTATAACAGGTTTCTACAATCTTCTCTCCATATCACTGCTACAGAAATAGACATTGTAATGTTATGGTGCACTGTCAGGTCTGTCAGTATACCAGGAAAGATTCAGGTTCCTATGGCATTTTTCACAAAGTATATGTAAAGTTAATAATGACGGAAGAGGCAATAGAAAAAAAACCCAACTATTTGAAGTTTCTATTCTGAAAGGTTTGATGCTCTGAACACACACATACTGTTCTGATCCATCTGTTTTTATGAATTTAATAAAATATCTATTTTACAACTGTAAAGTTCAAATATCTCTTACTGGGAGAAAAGAGATGACTGTAGAATATTTCAGTTGGATTGCAGCTGTGATCTTCAAATCAAGGAATCAGCCCAATCTGTCAAAGCTTTTTACACTTGCCTATCCCAGGAACCTCTTAGATTTTACACATAGGAGAATGGGTATTCCCCTGTTCTATCTGACTAAATAAGAATCTTGATCTGTTCTATTCTCTTCTGATAGTCCTTTTCAGATGTTAATGAACAAAAAGCTTAAGTCTACAACCTCTATTAAAACCCACCATTCATCTCTTTTTATTCTTCTCTAAGTTTTTGAAGCTTTCATTATACACCTCCAACTTCCAACTTCCAACCCTCCGACTTCCCCCCATGTCTATTTGCCTTGGTTTCTAGCAACCTACTAGTGAAACGAGCTGTTCACCTGAATTTTCCTCACACCCCACCTTCAGTAGCACCTCAACCACTCAATTATGTTGTCATATCTTGTAGGCACATCGACAGAAATGTGTTTCTCGATTAACTTTGAAAAAAAGAAAACAAACCCAAAACCAGAAACTGCAATAAATCAACAAAAACATAAAGAATTTCCCTCTGTAAAAAATTGAAATCTGTAAAATTGTTTATTTTTCTTCACACAGATTGCTAACATTGACTTTCAGTTTTAAATTATGCACTTTTTAGATTATGAAAAAGAAGAAGGAACAAGAATAAAATCTTCAGGTAAAATCACAAACCTTTTTTTCTTTTGCCTGAACATATTAGGAGTTTGCTAAGTGTCTATTGTATATACATACAAATAAGTTTACTGGAAAGTCAGAGCTATATATAGAAAAAACAAAGAAGTAATAAAATCACTCAAATGCACATACAATTCAAGTTCGTTGCTCCAGAAGTTATGATTCTTGATATTGGTTCCCGGACAGGAAATTTTTTATAAGAACATGCTATAGTGCACATCCTTCTATATCCTTTGTCTCTCTCTCCTAAACAGGCATTAACAGAATATATTTTAATATTAAAATGCATTATTTGTTTCACATATCATAAAAAAAATTCTTGCTCTGTCTTTCTGTTCAATTATGAACAGGAACAGTAAGGATGAATGATTATGAAAAAGAAGAGTTTTAGTGTATTTAACAAAAACAATTAATAAAAACAGATTTGCATGAATTTAGTAGCAGTCTTGGGATGAGGAGACAACTGTGTATTGCTGTGAAACTCTAACCAGCAGATCTCTAGCTTCTAATTTCTGTTTAGTATCAAATGCAAAATAATATGTTATTATTTAGCCATTTGGGTAGAGTGGTAGGTGTATGAAAGATGCATTGGGAACCCCACTGCATTTCATGGCTGTTTTATGGATTGTGGATGTGAATTACTGAGGTGGATATGGCATGTTCTTGCTGCTGGATGTTCTGGAAGACTGGAAAGTCAGTATTGCTTCAGCATGTCCAGAGAACTGGAAGGAGCATTTGGAACTTCCTATTTTTAAACACCTATGATTCTTCAGCAAAACAACCTCATTTTGCTTGGACATTCCTCACTTCCTCTGGAAAGAAAAAAAAAAAAAAAAAAGGAAGAAAAAATAAAGAAAATAGAAGAAAAAGCAGCTTTGAAGCAGATGTAGTTTAGCAGGATATGTGGTACCGGAAATACTTGCCAGCAGACCTTCTACATGGATGCTTTTGGCATGCTGTCTATAACAGATGGTGTTTGCTCAGTAGCACAGCCAGAACACTCTACCTGAATGTACATGGATGGTTCAAAAGCAACCAAGTGATTAAAACAAGTCTAGAAATACCTATCTTTTCTGTTAAATTTCTTCCAAGCCTATAGCTTGTCCTTCTAATTTTAAATAAACAGACTGGCAGGAGTGGGCTGGACCAAATACTGTTTTTCAACCTAATGGAAATAGGACAGAGTAAGTAGAAGCAGATCAGAGAGATTCAACTGCTCTCAGGAACAATTATAAAAATACAGTCCAATTTAACTGAAATTTTGTTCCTTTTTTTTTTGTAGTATTTCTATTCAAAATAAGTTTGTAGGATGTTTTGGTTTGATTTGGTCTTTGCTCTCACAAAAGCACCCATCAGTCTTCAAAACATTACTGCATTTTTAGAGGTAATTATTCATTTAGGAGCTCAGAGATTTGTCTCCATGTGTAAATTGACTAGAACAGCTCTCCTATGGATACTTTATTTTAAAAGAGAAATATCTCTATTCCAGAATAATAGTTCTGCTCACCACAAGGCCTTTATAATGAAATTGCTATGCCAGTTAACTTTCCCCCTTAAGACAAGTTTTATATATCATTGGGAGCCAAATCACTTGTTTCTAAGGAAGGACTCAATCACATTCTGGAACCTCAGAGAAAATGTTGGTAGAATTTAAGTACTCTGAAAGTCATAACCATAGATCTGGATGTGCTGGTGAAGTAAGAATACTGACATGTCCTCATCATCTTAAGCACCTAATTATATATACACACACCATTTGATAAATTTTGCCTCCTTACCCATTTAACCACCTCTTCCAAAACTCATTCCCCATTTTTTTTTAGTTCATCAACAAGAACAAAAACAACAGAGAATCTTGTGTCCTCTGTATGTCCTCATTTGTACCCCACATTTGTAATTAACCCTAATTAAATTCTAAATTCAGTTGGGGAATTGTCAACAGTACAGGAATTGTAGTCAAGTATCTTATTATTTTTCGATTTGGTTCCTGGGAAAAGAAAAACAAAAAGGTCTTTCTCATGCCGTTTCAGCAACCCTGTTTCAAATCCCATTTCCAAATAAAAAATTTTAAAGGAATTTTTGTTTTGAAATTTAATATAAAGTTCAGGATTTAAACTAACTGAGCTAAAAGGATTCTAAATTCTAAAAAACTTATTCATTGAAACAATAAAAGATTCCCCTTGTGCCTCGAGAAACCCTAAGAGATACAGCATATACTCTGCTAGAACACACAAGCAGACACATAGTTTCAAGTGCGTTTGTGGTTGTGTTTTTTCAATCTGTTTAAGGCTGAATCCAAACAGGCTTGTTAGCTTCAGAGCTGATAACTAGAAAGAGTAATTTTTAACACAGCCATTTATTGTGCGGGAAATACACACAGATGAGGATGAATGCAGGAGGAGGGAAGGAAGTGGTCCTTCGATTGAAATGGAGGATCGTGGCTTTGACTTTGTCAGACAGAGAAGGGTATAGTACAAATGGGAACATGAGCTGTGACAAAGGAAATAGTTGCCTTTATTCAGTGGCTTTCATTAAATCAAACACTAAGTGGCAATTACTGAGATTCAATAGGTACATTCAAACTTTGACAACCTTCCTCCCCCTCCAAACATGGCTTTTGTATTTCATTTGTCTTGAAGCACCTGATGGCTTTGTGACGTGAAACAACTATTACTCCATTCTATGTAGCACAGTGTGGGACAATCAAGTGCTCCATGAATGGTTCAATGGTTCTTTTATTTCTTGGTAATTTGAGACATTTTTATTTATGACTTGTCTGTGATTATGTGAGAATGTATATGTGAGTGTGCGTGGGATTACTTTCAGAGGTTAACCTCTTACATTTTCAGCTCTAGCTACTGTCATGTAATATGTGTGCTTTTTTAACATAAAACCAGTTGTCATTTTTGGTTCATTTTTCACCCCAGTCACCTACATCTGAAATACTATGCTTGGAATACTTGCTGCATCGAGTAAAATTTCATGTGAACGAAACAGGAAAGTTAATTTTATATCCTGTGACAGATACAGCCAGAATGTTAATAAGAGAAAATATAAATTAACAGTTCTAGCCAGGCCACTCATGTTAACATATGTGTTTATGTATGACTTAATATGTTAAAAGAGAATAGTGATTTAGGAATACAGAAATAAAAAATCAAGTGGAATTTGTTAAAGCGTATCATGCCATGAATCCTATTTAATAAGTTATATCTCAAACGTGATTTTTTCTTTTTTAACACAATTTTCCAGATTGCAAGCTTATTCCAAAACCTCACAAAGAAATACCACTTGTAAGCCCATTACACTTTTTATTTTTAACTTATTTTTTTATATTATTAGTGAAGTTTAGGTGTCAAATCAGTCATGTTTGTTATACCATGTGTTAGATAAAGAAATGTCAGGTGTCCAAAATTATATTAGCCCTTAATGAAGATAACTACTCATGTATATGTGACAACTTCAGATAACATTCAAGGTATGCTGAAATACAGGTATTTTACAAACATGCTCTAGATATGACTGCTAATGGGACAGACTTACAGTATATTTGCCCCTGAAGAATATTGATTTTCTAATGCTGAAAATCTTTGCAGGTTCAACTAACCCCTTCCAATATATTATTTCTACTTTCTGCAGTATCTTGGGTTTTATCTGTGAAACACCCATCAAAATAAATGTCTAACCTTTCTTATCTTTTGATAGCTATTTGGATAAAACTGTACAGCTTCTAGAAATATGTACCTTTCAAAAATTTTAAACATCTTTGTTTTCTCCTCTTTTTGTCAGGCTGTAGGACATAAATGGTAGGTGAAACCTATTTTCAAAAAGTTTACTGCTACAATGAAAACATGCATTAAAAGACACAGCACATATTTAATGTCGTATTTTTAAAAAAGCCATTTCTATTTTTCACTGAGATGCAAACAATACAGCATTTTAAAAATGGATTTATCATAAGCAAATAATTCTGTTTTGCAATTAGCTCTGCTAATAGGACTGCTGGCTACTGTAAAGCTAGATGGGTGGAGGAAAAGAATAGGAAAACAATTCACTAAGAGAACCATATCTGTATCCTTACTAGCACCCACATTCATATATTTTCACATAGCTTGAGTTTTAGCTGAAATTCAGAAGGATCATAAGAACCATTTTCTTATGGAAAATAAAAAGATATCCAGAAAGTCCTCCAATACAGAACATATGCAATGTGTTAGACAAAGGTAAGACCATTTGTGGGATTGCTTTTGCTCAAGGACCTGGACATGGTGGGTGATGATGAAGGATGGTGAAATCCAATGTATACCTCAAGGGAATCTAACTCTTGGTGACAATACTGAATTTTACCTGGCTAGCTCAGTTGGTAGATCATAGAATTTTTTTGGTCCCAGGATCATGGGTTCGGGCCCCACATAAGTGTTTCTCAGGATAATATTTTGGTGATGAAACCAAAGTCAGCTTCACAGAGTAATGTTCAGTAACTTCCTCAATGCTGACATCTGTAACCTGTAAACCATGGGCGTGAACTGTGACTGCCACAGCATCTTCCTGCCCTGGGAGACTACTATGATAGGTGGACATCTGCAGTCATGGACTAAATGAACTCAATGAACTTTGGTATCAAAGGATGGACTAATAATCTGTATATATATGTATTTGGGGAGAAAAAGAAGTAATGACCTGAGCATGATGCCAATGGTATGGAATAATAGGTGGAATGTTCTTGTTTGAGCCAGGATAGAACCAATTTTCTTTTAGTAATTATTTTTTTTTTTTGAGTTAAGTTTTTTCTAGGTAACTGCACTTTCTGAAGTTAACATGTTTTTCAGTCAGTGTCTGCTTCTATAACTGATAATGCTTAATGTTTATAGTTATCACTGGAAAATGGTATGCAGAACCATGGTCTGAAACAAAAGGGAGGAAAAGGGTTCACACCTGCAACCTTCTTGTAGGGAGGAGCAGACCAGACAGGTGACCCAAATTGACCAAAAGAAGTATTGCATCCCATACGTGTCACACTCAGTATAAATCTGAGGGATCACAAGGGTCATGCTGTCTTCATCCATGGCCAGTGTCCTAGGAGGACTCTGTTCTGTTGCCTTTGATCTCAGTCTGTGCATTCCTGCATTCAGCTCCCATTTGCTGCTGACTGCAGGAATCCCATTTGGGACTTTCCTAGAGCCTGCCCTGCAGCATCAGTGGTGATGTGAACATTACTGAGGGGCAGAGCATAATTGATTTTGTATATATTTGTATATATTTCATTATTTTTTTTTCATCATAATTGTTTCATTAAAGCTGTGTAGTTCAGTTTCCAAACAGTAAGTCTTTCCCTTATTCTCTTTCCCTTTTGGATAAGGGAGAGGGGTTAATAGAGAACATCTGTCATTCGTTTAATTGCTGGCCCAGCAATAAACCTTGACACACATCTTGTGCTTTTTCTTTCACTATAGAACAGTCTTCAGTTTTTAAACATCTTCTCAAGAAAAAAAAATACTCTGATTTTTTTAATAAAATCTCTCACTGGACAAGTGTGTGTTTCTGTTTATGTGAAACTCAAACTCAACTGCAGAACAACATTCCTGAGATTTCTATACTACATTTCAGGGTTTTGGTTTTGATATTTTTGGGGAACAGCCAAAGTCCAACTATTCCTCACCATTCAGCCTGAAGTCTGTAACACACTGTCAGCTCTCACTGCTTTCTTTCAAGGCTGTCAGGTATGGCACTGCCCAAGTATAAACTTTCAGTGGCTCATTGGACAGAATCACTACAATACTTAAGCTGAATGTGTACCAGGCATGGCTTGGAAGGCAGGTGTTACTGAAGAGCTGGAAGGCTCAGTTTAAAAGAGGAGAAGTTGTTCAGAACGCTAAACATATTAGTTTGTGTCTGTTAGCATTTATATTTTCATAACTGCAACACATCTTTTCATTCTAGAAATTGTTTTACTTTAATAAATGAAGCTTTAATTAACAATATGTGTTGAAATTGAAAAAAAAATGTACTAAATCAAAGCAAGATGCTTTAAGTATGATTTTCTTGTCTTTTTTTTTTCTTTTTTAATGTAACAGACAGAAAACGTATAAGTATGGGAACAGACCATGCTTCTCTTAAATAAAACTTCCTTTGTGTTCCTCTAACAAGAATAACTCCTTCTAGTGACTGAGAAAGTAGTATTGTTTGGTTGCTTTTATAGCTGCCTGTGAAATGAGATTTGGTGGTGTTTATTCTTAAGAATTATACCTGGGTGTCTGTTATACCATCCAAATCAGAACTTATCCTACTGGAATACAAGGCTCCTTCCTCCTGTGGGTCCTGATTTAGCTGTGTTTTTTAGAGGGATTAGGTGTTGAAAATGTTGAATAAGGAGCACAAGAATCTAGTTAGTGAAAGCAACTTTAAGAATTCATAATTATTTTCAAACAGAACAAAACCAAACAGAACAAAACCAAATCAAACAAAACAAAAACCCCCAACCTTTTCTTTTTAGAATTTTATGTTACCTTATTTGGACAAAATTATACCTAAAAAATGTGGTAAACAACCTTTGTCTTCCTCTTTTAAGATATTAAATCCATCCCCTTACAGATTTGTTACTCTTTTCTTTAGTTTTGTCCTTAAATGCAGATCCAACAGCTCATGTGTTTCTAGGACAATTTAAAAAATTTATCAAAAGTGTATTAGCAGAAGTTCTGTATTCTACCTACTGTATGTGGTAAAAATATGAAACAAAAGAAAATACAGAGAAAGTGTTTTAGAGATTTCAAAAATATAAAATAATTTTTGACTTCTGAAACAAGGAGTAGTAAATGGTTCAACCCTGTTATAGAGAATAACTAATAAAGATCCATGAAGAGCAGATAGTTGTTATCCTTCCTTACCTAGCAGTGTGTTGAAAACATTCTAGGATAATGTGGCTGCTTAAAACAGTTTTATAATCTAAATATGTACTTCTCATATGTGCCTCACTAGTTCATAGGAGGCTCATTTAAAATGAACTTGTAACCTTACTCTAGCACAAAAACTAAAAGTGAAATGTAAAATTATGATAAGAATATACAAGATGTCTTGAACAAAAATAATCACACAGGATACTATGATTAATAAATGAATAATTTTATTTCTAAATGAGCTTTTTCCCTCCACTGTTTTGAAGTAAGAGAGAAAATCAAGAAAATTAAACCATCAATCCTGTACATCAAACCATTTAACAAAGTAGTAACTTTGGCCTTTAGAAGTCCTTTAATGTTCATTTCATCAGGGAAGGCTCTACCTTTTTCTTTTGTATTTGATAAAGTAGAGAACAGGCACCCAATTCTGAACAGGTGTGTTTCTTGTCATGAACACAAATAAAAAATAAATTGTAATAATCAACACATGAATTTGAGCAAATAACATTAATTTGCTAAGATGCTAGAAAAATTGTAATTCTTATGACTGTTACAAAAAAAGAGACATCATGCCAGGTTTTATCTGTGTTAGAGGGGAAAAATATTAATGCTTACCAAATGGGAAAAATACTTTCATCAGAAAAGAAGAACATTTTCAAACTTGAAACTGGATTTTAGGGGAAAAAATGGGTTAAGCACAAATAAAAATAGTTGACATTGTTTCTTTAACTAAAAGCAGCAGATCCAGACAAAGTATACTTGAAAATAATCATATTTACTACTGAAATATCAAGAGTTTTTTGTTTTGTCTTGTTTTGGTTTGGTTTGCTTTTTGTTGTTGTTGTTTTGAATAAAGTCTGTTTTAAATTGCACAACAGCAGAAATTTCTCCTGAACAATCCAATCCACCAGTGCCTCTTGACTTCAACACTTTGGAGATATGCTTCAAAGGGTTTGTAAAACTGAAACAGTTAGAAAAAACATTCCATCACACATACATTGCTGAGATTGGTTAACATTTACTTATTATTTTACCTTTGTGCAATATGCATCCATTTTGTACATATGGACTACTTTATTTTTAAATTGTGTTACTCTGAACCAAATGAAATTGTCTCCTGTCCACGCTGATGTACTCAAAACCAAGAAAATGTTACAAACAGGTCTTGAGAGAAAAAATAAAATCTGAAAGATCTACAATCACTCATTTCTGACTATAATGAATTGATTGGTTTCCTTGCTGTTTTAGCATCCCCTGGGGTTTCTGCTACAAGTATGGGGGAGAAGAACCAATCTGATGAATTCTAGTAGAGATGACTATGAAAACCACCATGAAAATATTTTTGGAGCAAAAGTGAAGTATTTCATATTTGATACAAGGTGGCAAAGGGACACAAAGGATGTAAGTCCCTATTTATCATACACTTATAAAGAGATCAACCATCCTCCCTCTGAGCCTCAGGAGGTGAAGTTTCAAGACTAAGAAACACACAAACACAGGTTCAAAGAAGCATTTCCCCTCTCCAATAATCCAGAATCCAAAGAGCATGCCTACAACCATCGTTCATATTTTTATAGACCTGTATGTTAATTTGTGTTTCCCTCTAGTGCAGTTGAAATGAAATATTATCTTATATTGAATTATGACTAGGAAAGTCTAGTGAAATATTCTGGTAGCTATATGCATTCTAGAAAGGTGCAAAAAATTACTCCTGTTTATTCTATAGAACAAGGAAACAAGGCAGATTCTGTGGCCTCCATGAACTGGCAGAAAATTCCATAGAATTCACATCCTTGGTCTCTTTGGGACCAGGTATTGCTCCTTGGTGAACATACACTCTGTATCATTTTCAAATGCATATTTTGTCTCCCATACAGTGACACAGAAATCAAAAAAGCATACTACCTTCTAAATCCATGTAATTCACATTTTACTTATTTAAATAACACCAATTTATACAACCTTTTAAACTGTATATATAAAGATATACAAAATAGGAGTGAGATGTGAACCTAACTTTTACCAAATTTTAGGAGTATCCTGATGCCCACATTCAAGTTTCTTCTGAACACTTCCATCCTCAGTGGAAGACATAAATATATTGCATTATTTCACTCTCTTTAGTATGCCCTCCATTCCTCCTTCTCCATGTTTTCATGGTAAGGAAAATCAGGTACTGGATGAATGGCTACTGTGGAGTGTCCTGACAGATCCCCAGTCTCTATGGTATGGGTAACCACTGCCTCAGGTGGTACCATTTGAATATAATCTCATGCACTCTGGATTACCTTGGCTTTAGTTCTGGTATTCTCATTTTAGGTCCACTTCCCTAATAACATCTAATATCAAACCAGCTTCCTCATAGTTGTGCAAGTGAGCATAAATTTTGACACAGCTGTTCCATGTACATGCCAAGCTTTTATAATAGCAAAGCATTTCAGGAGATGTTGAACCTGATAAACCCACATCAATTCATGGTTGTTCTGTTTAAATTTTGAAAAGTTACAATATCTACCCAATACAAACAGCAAGTAAGATAGACCATTTACAAGAACAAATACCACCATAATTTGGCTTAGTTTTATTATTGAATCTTCTGCCCAGAGTCCATATTCAAGAGGGTTACTGAGGTTTTTCTAATCTTTCTAAAGCCAGACCTATATTGGAATGAATCTGGGGACAATTTGTTGTTCCATGTCAACATCAGGTCAGACCCAACTGTTCTGTCTAGGTTTTGGTTTTTACTTTTTGAATTTGACTGATCTTGAATCTCAGAAAGGGGAGCTAGACACAGAGAAGAACACATCTTTGTGAAATGTTTGTAAGAAAGCTAGCCTGATCTCACAGACTTTAAGTCAAGAAAGGGTGCAATCTTATTTTTAAAAAAATATCCAGATTTCCTGCTAACAACAGATTATCTCATATGGTTCATTTTAGTTTATTGTAAGTGAAATTTGTTTATCTTCTCTCATTCCATCTCTGCTTTACTTAATTGTGCCAAAAAATATTTAACCCTGCAGGCTAAGATAAACCTTGTTTACTACCCTGAAGTAATAAACTTGGATTATGTAAGCATCAAACATACATGCTGTGTCCACGGAGAGAAAACAGTTTAAAGGCTTCTAGTGAACCAAATCTTTCATGAGCTTGCAGTCAGAGAGCTGGTTCTACCAACAGAATATAATCACTGCACTGTGATTTAGGGTTCTTTCCTTCAAGTACACTGAATTCAAAGCTCCTAGCCCTTTCTATCTTTCCATACTCAAACAGACTCTCTGACCTCACCCTCCTTGGATAGGACCTTTGGAGCCAAACACAGCAGCTGGTTAATCCAAGTTTTAAATGAAGCTCACTGCAAACATGTACAGCAGTAAGCTAGTCAGGTTTGATCAATGAGAGCTTTTTCCTGTATAATTTTAAGTATTCTGGACAAGTGCTGTGAATATTTCTGTCTCTGGGTATGGTTTCACTTAGGAATTTGGAAGAGGTAGGATAGACTCAAATTGATGAAGTGGGGTGTGATGAAAGTTTTGCATGGAGTAAAGAATTAAAGGTTCAGTAACAAAAAGATAGAGAGCTGAAAACTCTGTGTCAGAATTATTTCTTAATGGGATATCTTTGGGGACTTTACTTAATTTATTGTTTCAGAAAACTATCTTCTGAGAGGAATATAAACACACCCTAAGACAGTTCTGAGGTATTATGCTTAAGAAATTTCCTCTTTGCCTCTAAAGACATTGAGTCATCTTGTTTACTTTGCAATGTCTGGAAGACAATAACAAACACTTTTCTTGATTAGGCTTTGGTGAAAGTTTCAGGAGCCATAATTGGTTCACAGCTGTCAAAGCTTTTCTTACCACTGCAAGGAACAGCTGATTATTCTCTTCAGTATCTGAATAGTACATCATTTTACACATGTATATAAGGCTATGGGGTTTTGTTCTGTTTATTTTATTATTATTTTTCTTCAATTTATTTCTCTCTTTAGCTAGCCACAGAATCATCTGTAATCTTCCCAAACAGGAAAAGTTCACATTCGTTCTGATACATCACATTATCAGTTTGTCAGACTATGAACCCCAGTTTCTGGATGTTTATTTCAAATTCTTAAAATTTTTTACTAGTTAATTCAAATTTGTAAGAAAAAAAAGCTATCAGAAAATATTATCTAGTTGTAATTTAACTATAATAACAAAATAACCTGCAGGAAATTTAATTATTTTACCTGCGAATTCTGGGAGAATAAAACCACAACACAAACAGAAAAAAACTTCACCACCCCATAAAAATAAACTCCTCCTCTTCCCCTGAATAACAGGAAGCAGTAAATAACTGAGGTCTAGATTTTCTGCTGGATGGGTTATATAGATACACCTGATAGGACACTATTTCTAAGTTCCTGTCCGAATATTTAATTATTTTGTGCCACTGGACCAGGATAGCAACTGTATTTTCTGTTCATCTTAGGCTATGTGTCTTTACCCCTTATTTGCTTTTCCAATTGGTGCAAGATTGCCAGCAGAATTTCGCATAATCTGACATCTAGTTGATGGTAATAATCAGAAACTTTTCCATTAGGAATTCGTATGAGATTTTCCTCATCTGACTTCAAATATCAACAAAAGAACCCCAGGTACTTCAGAACACTCCACTTTACCTGTCCTAGGGATCTTCTTTAGACAAGTTTCATCCTAAAAATGACTGGTTTTATTGACATAATTTATTTACCCATGGGCAGATATCACAAATGTCTGTCACTGGTTGCCTGTAGAGAGGTAATTGAACCAAGAGATTAACTCAGAGATTATACCATAGCTGTCAAGTTTTGTTGATCTCTCCTGAAGTGGCGACAAAGAACAGCTTAAAAAGCGGGGAGGTGAAGTATGTGACAGTTAAAAAATGTCCTATGCATTTCACTGGTATTGTCTAAGTAACAAAAAGTGGTTTGGTTTAGTCTGCTTTTAATTTATCTTGTAATCATAGGCTAGTAATTATTTTAACTGACAAGACTCAACCATTCCTTCTTTTAAAATGTCCTCTAAATATCCAAAATACAAGTAGACTATCTTATTGTTAATTCATAACTAAATTTTCAAAACTGATTTGGGAAATAAGTTTGTTCATGTTGTGTTGCATTTCTTCCTCTCCCCTGAAGTCCAACAACATGATTTAATGGGGAGTTATACTCATGATGTGACAAGTATTGAAGATCTGCCAATACAAATATAAAAGACACACTGTGATGGTTGAGTTGATAATAGTGCCTTGTTTCCATTTTTGCTGTGTGTGGCAATGTTTCTGTATAAAACCTGGTAAAGGCTCAAAGAACATTTAAATATCTGAAGTTATTAATATGTGAAACATTCAGATCTCCTGATATGCTTGTATTGCTGAACTCAAACATGACTTTTTTTTCAAAAACAGTTTAGGAAGTCTGGAATGTACAGCTTTTACTCAGATGTTTTAAATGCTTGATACTTTATTGTGACGTCAGTAGTTATATATCCACAGAGATTATCATCCATTTCACTTGGGTACTAAAAATTCATACATTAAATGTGCATGTGTAAAGTATTTATGTAAAAAATTTGTTTGGGAAAACTGACTTATAAATTTGAAATTGAAACACTAGATTCACTAAGAAAGTTTGGGGTTTTTTTGCTCATTCCTAAGGAATATTCAGGAATTTAAATGGGCTTGCTTTGGGTTTGCTTTATAGCTGGCCTAAATGTATGACTTTTAACAGTAAAGAAATACATCACAGCCTAAATCCACATAAAAGTTATGTGGATTGCTAAATTCTTTAAAATATTTGATACTGCACTAGGGGACTCATTTTTATGTACTGTAACTTTGTATATACTGCAGAACAGAAACTTCAGAATGGGTAATAAGAGTATCTACAATGTAGGAAGTATCTATGCTTCCTATGTATTTTATTTGTCTGCTGAGATAACAATGTCAGAAAGGTATTGTCTTAAAGACATCTTTGTCCATGACTATAGTGGCTTATTTTATATTCAAGGTCAGATATGTCTATGATAAAAATTCACAACACCAAATGCTTTCTTACATATTTTCATTTTACTTGCCTTGATTACTATACACATTCAGTGAACCTTCTTGTTTCCTAGTGTTACAGTTTTTTAATGTTTTTCACAAGAAGGACTATACTCAGATGGTGAATTTTGTATAGACATCTGAGATTAGATGCCTTCAGGTCAGTGTCTACGTGGGAGTGAGGTGACAGACATGTCACTACTGTTAACAAAGAGCTAGCCAATATCATCAGTGCAGCCTAATAAACTTTTTCTGCTGACCTTACTGTATGTGTCTGTTTTAAGATAAACTGAATGGCTGCCTAAGCTGTTTTGACTTTATTCATTAGATCTTGCTTAACTAGCATGGCAGCAGAGATTTTAGTTTACATGTAGAAACTTAAGTAAGTTAACCTGGAGATAAATCACATACTGGTGAAAAATAGGTTAACTGACTCATTTCATTTCTAGACAAAATAAATTCTTCATATGTGGTGGAATAGGTTCTAGGAGCACTGCAATTAGGAAAGGAAAACTTCTGTTTTCATATCAATGGAAATAACTCAAATGTTTGCTTTTTCAGATGACGTAGTATTTTCCTGTTCAAATAAAAGCATTGAAGGAGCACAGCAATAGTTACCTGGAATCATTGACCAAGCTTCTTTCAAGCAATTTGCATTCTGTATACATAACTTAGTTCAATAGTTGTGATGTGATATTCATAGTAATGATTAATAATGATTAATTACTTAATGCTTTGGGTTTACAATACCCAGAAGCATGCTTTGTGGTTTTTACCAATAAAATGTCACCAAAAACATTTAAATTATATCTTAAATAATCTATAAAATAACAAATTACCATTTTCCTGAGGTCACAGTGAAAATGACTGGCCCAAGTAATGTAGCAGGTAAGATTAGAGGACCACAGTAACTTTCACCTCTTTCATAGTCTTATGGAATTTAGATAGGATCCTAACGTGTTACACAGGTCTCTGAGAGAAGAGTGAAAAAAATATGAGTAAAATTCTATTACTGCTCAGGATAGACAGACATCTCTGCAAAAGTTGGTCACTTACCTACAAATATGAAGTTAATATGTTGTAAAACTGAGATGCATCAGATGGTATAGGACATAGAGTCCTGAATAATACAAGAAAAAAAGTTAACTTTGTTACTCAAAGTTGAGAGAGTTGCTGGTGTGAAGTCAAGACAATCTAAAAGGAGTTGAAGAAACTGTGGGAGAAGTTTAATCATTGATGTTTCTATGTATGTATGTTAAGAAAGATAGTTATCTGAAGCTGCCGTGGTAAACTACTCAAAGTTAAGATACTTTTATATAAAATTTTTGATTTTTCTGAGATTATTGAATGTGAATATTGTGAAGCGTCTTGAGCTGGAGCTTAAAACCTTTGAAGCCAAAGTCTGTAGTTTTTTCCTTTTTTATGATGACAATATAATCAGTATGCACCTCTACTTCACTGTCTGTCAAAGTATCTCACTCTCAACTCAAAACAAGATTCAAAAGAAAGTTTGAGTGACACTTATCACTGAAGATAGCACTTACTATGTTAATGCATCATTAGGCAACAAGGACATTTCAATTTTAAGGCAATGAATAGACCATTTTTCCTAGGACCTATTTAGCTACCTTCTTAAAGTCAATAAATTATATCAGCATTTTTTAAGACATTTCACAAAAGTGCAGAGTAAGAGGAAGGCCACTGCTATTTGTCAGAAGTCTTTCCTTTTTTTGATAGCCTGAAGTCTCCAAGAGGGAGAGGCATGAAACCTGTTGGGAACTGGATTTTAAATTAAGGGCTTTGGAAGACCTCTTAAAACTTAGTTGTGTGGAAACAGCAAATCCCTCCACTCCGAGCCTATCTGCACTGTTTTAATGCTTATTCCATACTCCTGCATGAAGTGTTGGATAGCTAAACTTGTCATATGCAACCTCCAAAGTCCAAATGACAAACTAAATGGTCTCTATAGAGTCTGTTAATCATGGAAAAGTTACTTTGGTGTTTGGTGATGTTGTTTGTCTTCTTTTATTATGTGTGTGTCTAATTGCTTGTGTAGCTATTTGCTGGTCATACAACAACAAATACTTTACAACTGCTGGGAGGAAATAATTAGACCTTATCAAAGAAAGAACAGAATTAGGCAGTTGTGTATAACAAATTGATCTGGGTGGGGAAAGCATCAATCAGTGGCTACTGTTAGCCTTTTTTGGAGTATCAATGTTTCCTATAGTCTTATATTAAAATAATTACTTATCATGAAAGAAAATATTGCTGTTAGCCAAAAGGTACTGGTTTTGTATGGGTAACACAATAAATAGTGTTTAAATTTTCTTTACCAAGAACAGCGCATGCTATAATAAAAATGTTTTATACTCAATAGCCTATTCAGAACACAGAAGAGTGTTGAAATGCCAAGATGTGAGTTTGTCAAAAAACATAAAAGGCAGCTTTCCTTCTGATGAAATATGTGCCTGTTGTTGAAATCACGTTTTTCCTTCTTTTGTACAAACATAATCAGTCTGAACTGAAAATACTTACAATAATATTCAGCACAATTATATTTTGCATGTAATCAGCTCAAAACTCTTTGTACATGCACAGAGATGTGGAAATCAACAACAGATCACAAAGGAAAACAGAGGGTAACTTTGCTTAAAAGACACCTGAATAGAAGATGAGAAGAATACAGTGTTGGGAATGATGCCAGCAAGAGGCAGACATTATCTAAATAGGAACTAAAGAGATGTCCATAAAACCAAAGTCTTCAAGAATTTCAATGAACTGCCAAGTCTACAGCTGTCTCCATTCATTTTTTTTGTTGAAACTAGTGGTAACCAAGACATATAGGGGAAAAAAAAGATTAAAAACATGGAGATAAGAAATTTCAGTGTTCAGTCTTTACATATGGAACTTTTTACATATGGAACTTTCCTGTACCAGATGAAAAAGAATCTGTGTTTACTTTCTTTAAGACACATTTTAAGATACACTGTTTTATGTTATCAATTCTACCACTTCAGCCCCCCATGAAAGTTTAGAAAATGAAGACTCACTGAAATGTAAAAAATAAGGGTTCACTTCTGACTTTCTTGGTTGATAAAACGGGTGGATTTAAGCAGGAAAATTAAATGCACTCAGTCAAAGACTAGATGACTAGACTCAGTCAAAGACTAGCTCCTGCATCATGTAGGAACTTTAGATATACCTAGCCTGTCTAGGTGTCATAAGAATGGAAGGAGATGTACTGGTGGAAAACAATGGGGTAAAAATTGTGAAGTAGTTTATTGTCTTCTGAAGTGTAGAAGAGAATGGCGTGAAAATCACCATAATAATAAATCATACAGATTATCGAAGATCCGAAATTCTGGGGAATCTCTGAACTTGCTATAAATGCTTGGGTCAACCTCTGAGTCTGTCATGAATGAGATATATTAAGGATCAGGTCTGATTGAACAGGCTTACCCTCACCTGTACTGTAATCATAGTCTTGGTTTCTGTCTCAGAAGAGTGTGTTCTTGTCACTTACACAAAAAGAAATGGATTTTAAAAAGGTATTGAAATGGAAAGTAAAATAAAATGTGATTGATATACTATAATTTTACAGAAATGGGGCACATGAAAGCTCAGTCAGCTACTGTTTTAGAAACCGGGGTTGCTGAGCTTCCTGCACACAATAGGAACTCCCTGGATAGTTCTCTACTTCATACAGTAATTGCAAATTCTTCAAGATGCATTCATAAGCAACTAGATGTAATTGCCAGTCTTAGCGACTAGAAAGAATACATCTGGTTTGATCTAAATTTTGAAAATTTCATGCTAAACAGGATTTCATCATAGTTGAAACATTTTTAGACCAATGTCTTCATGCGTGGAGGTCTTTTTTGCTTATGAATGCTCTGACTGAGCTTTTCCCAGTAGGCTGATATTCCTGCAGAAAAGAACACAATTGAATTAGATTGATTGAACACTTTCCTGATGAATATCTCTAAAATGTTTATCACTTTACTTAATATATACCTTTATTCCAGAATACTCCCTGGTGGGGATATTATGAACAAAAAAAATATAAAAATAAAATAATCTAAATATCTAGCTAGAGAAGCTGTGTTAAGAAAAATATGACAGTTATAGACATTTTATGTGACATTACACAGTTGTAAATGATTATTTCATAAGCTAGAAACCACTTCCTCTTTTTATAGATCTTCAATGATCTGAGAATGTTACACCCCCGATCCCATCAAAATTTCTGTGCCTAATTATTCTAACTTCTTCTAAAATCCTGTTTAGTAAGAGTGAGCAGAAAGAGTATTAGAACTGTATAGATATTCAAACCCAGAAATGATGGAAGGATTGGAACGTGTCACTAAGACAACATATGGAGAACTTAAACTGTTTCACCTATACCATACCATGTCTGAAATAAGCGTAAGATTGCTAACAACTTTTTGGTGGAACAGTCTGTTGGTTTACCACTATGGTCTCCTAGCTTTTCACTTTGCTGTTTTTGCTTCCTCTTTTTTTACTGTGTGAGACTTCCATGTAAACTTGCTCTAATTTGGAGATAAACAGCTCCATGCTGGCAGTCTGTATTTAAGGACTCTAAAAAATGCTTTTCAATAATGAGATTTAGAAAAGGACTTGGCAGGCCTTCATATACAGTCCTGTCTTAAGAGATTATTTTACTCTGCTGTCTTGTGGTTTATTTATCCCCAAGCATCTGCCTTTCTGTTGTAAAATCTATTATTTCTTTGCTATTAGGAAGCATGTTAAAAGATGTTTTTCTTTTTGTTTTTCTTGCTTTTTAATCATGTGGTTGAACGGTGCTATAAATCAGACATGAGACCTGGATCATGTCATAATATATGTCACTGCAGATCTGGAATAGGTTCAAATAGCTATCCTGACAGGCTGAAATTAATTGGGAATCCCAAATCAGATTCTATTGACCTAAGATCAAGAATGAAATCTTACCAGTGTATTGTAATATATTTCTGTATATCTGTGGAGCTCAAAGCACAGTACTGAAGTATGGACTGAGATTATGTAATAATAAGTTCCCCCACTAAAAAAAGTATTGACAGCAGTGGCAGTAGCTGGCAGAAGTTAGTTGTCCACTGCACTACAATCAATAAAGCATAATGCAGGGTCTTGCACCTGAGGAGGAAAATGCCATGCACCAGTACAGGCTGGGGGCTGATCTGCTGGAAAACAGTGCTGCGGAGAGGGATCTGGGGGTCCTGGTAGACAACAAACTGTCCATGAGCCAGCAGTGTGCCCTTGTGGACAAGAAGGCCAATGGAATCCCGGGGTGTATTAGGAAAAGCACTGTCAGCAAGTCAAGAGACGTGATCCTGCCCCTCTACTCAGTCCTGGTGAGGCCACATTTGGAGTACTGTGTGCAGTTCTGGGCTCCACAGTACAAGAGAGACATGGAACTCCTGGAGCAGGTCCAATGGAGACCCACTAAAGGCTGAGGGAGCTGGGCCTGTTCAGACTGAAGAAGAGACAATTGAGAGAGGACATTATTAATTTGCATACATATCTAAAGGGTAGGTGTCAAGAGGATGGAGCCAGGCTCTATTTGGTGGTGCCAACCAATAGAACAAGAGGCAATGGACAGAGACAGAAAGTTCCACCTGAACATGAGGAAGAACTTCTTTACTGTGCAAGTTCTCACACATTGGAAAAGGATGCCCAGAGATGTTGTGGAGTCTCCCTCACTGGAGATAATCAAGAACCATCTGGATGCAATCCTGTGTCATGTGGTCTAGGATGACCCTGCTTGGGGAGGGAGGTTGGACCAGATGACCCACTGTGATCCCTTCTAACATTACGAGTTCTGTGATTCTGTGATTTTGTGATAATCCATGCACACGTTTCTACACAAAGATAGAATGGACAGCTTGAGTGAATACTTCAACTCCCTTTTTTTACACTAGCAATCATATGACTTAATATTAAAAACTAACAAAGTCCACCTATAGAGGAGTCAAGTTGCAACCCAGTTTGTTTCAGCTGGTTTGTGTTTCCCTCTGCCATTTCAGCTGGTTACAGCAGCTTCAACTAAAAGTCGCGTACAAGTATTATTTATGCTTACAAAGTACTGGTAAATTAGTGCTTTCTTCCACGCTACTGATAATGTAAATAAAGTAATTCTCACTGCTTTTTATTGTTATTTTTTGTTCAGTTTATGACAAACAAAAGTGTGCTAGCATAAGACTTTACAATATAAAACTCGTAATTCCTCCCCTAAAGAGGCTGGAGTCTGTGTTTAGAAGGAGGAAAGAAACCTCTTACTTTATACATATGTCATTCTGGGAGAAAATAAAAGCTAGAACATAGAAGAGAGACAGAGAATGAGAGACAAAAGGTACCATGACAGAATGTAAAACTTATACCTTCCATTAGGTACAATATTGTGTATAGCTCTAGCTCAGTCACTGTCCCTCTGGGCGGTTTTAAAGTAAATCACTCAGTGTATCTAGACCTCTATTTCTCAATTTATAATTTATATATGTCATGACTATTGTGTATTTTATTGGGAAAGATACTACTAGGACCATGATATGGGATGTGATGAGATTGGAAAGCAGTTTGGTACTTCTGAAAGGGTCAAGGGACAGCTGAGGGGAAAGAAAGGAGAAGATGGACCTCTTGAAACAGCAAATAATTCTTATAGTTGCTTGCCCACCTGTGAAAATGAAGCCTAACGTTGGTTATTGTTTGTTTGTTTGTGGGGTTTTTTTTTCCAACAGGCAAAAAAAGGGATGTTAGCCGTTGTCCAAGAGTTGTCATAATCTGAAAAAGTGTCTTCTTTTCATGATGACTGATTAGGAGGTATTGGAGCAGGAGGGGTATAGGAATGTTTTATGGAATGGTTCTGAAGAAATTAACTCTAAACATGTAAGAAGAGAAATAGAAACAACTTCTCAGGAATTATGATTTATATGACGTTCAGTAGAATCACCTAATTGCAAATAAAGTGCTATCTTAATTAACATAATTTGTAAAGGCGAATTAAAACATTTAAAGTAATCTGAAATATTCCGTAACAATAACAGTGACAATTATAATTAAATGTGTTCTGATTCAAATTAATTTGTGACTGTCCTGTTCTTTGTAAGTTCAGACTTTTATAACAATTTGAAGAAACTATTTTAATAACAGTGTTATATGGTAGTTCATTGTACTTTACAGTTCACAAGTGTTCTCGTTGTAATGGATATAGCTCTGATATTGCTTTCTGTTCTGTATTCCATATTTTGTCATGTTTTTGTTTTGTTTTGTTTCACTTTTCTTTTTGTTTTGTACCTGATATTTTTATTTCTTCTTTTTTTTAAAAAAAATTTATAATCCCATTCTCATCACCACTGACTTTAAAAAAATTTATCTTCAAAATAGTATATACCCTTTTTGTTGGATTATCCTTGAAAGGTTAAACATAAAACAGGAACAAAAGTGAATCCTGTTATAAAGAATCATGGATCTTATCTGGGATTCATTAAAGACTTTGCATCCCAGGTTAGCCAGTGTAAAGGGGGCCTACAAATGATGTAGACTCTCTTGCTACATAGGTAGTACTCCCGTATAGAAAATTCCAATCTGTTATTTTATTTCTGTACTCTGATTTCACAGAAGCCTCATATGCTAAAGCAATTCAAGAAAACATTGGAATAACTTGAAAATATTATTAAAGAATGAGACAAGAATGTAAAAAAACATGTGATAAGTTCATTAATTAATTGATGAATGAACTACTTATCTGATGTGAACAAGTATCCTATTGTATGAGTATGTCCTTTGCTTCAGTTCTGAGAGCAGAATGTTTACTGAGAGCTGTCATCCTTAGCAATTTTAAAACACACTATACAGAAAACAAAGGAAATGTCCTTGCTGTATTGACAACTCCGGCAAGTAAGACTTACAAGTTAAAAATGAACTCTGTATCTGAGGATGTGGTCTGACACCTACACCAGAGTGCACTTTTCCCCATAAGATTTAATGACTTCCTTCTTAACATCCCGATCTAAACAAAAAGGTCTGAATAATGTATGCACATTTGGAAAGCTGCATACCCTCTCCACTGTGCAGCACAAAAGTGAGGAGAGCACTGAGAAATCCACCCCCGTATGTCAGAGCTGTCAGAGGAAGTGGTGTGGAGCGGCACGCTGCATCTTAACAAAGCACTCTGCAGGAACCTGCAGCTGCTGTGCTGTGACTTCAGGACAATGTGCCGAGGAAGGCATTAAGCAGCTACACTGTGCACTCTGTCTGGGGAATCTTGACAGCCCAGCACACACATACTTAAAAAGCTTCAGAGAATTAGCACTCATTGAACTCAGTCACTCCTTAGGGGAAAGGAACTCAAAGAGGACATGATGAATTATAAGGTGGAAGTACAAGACAACATGGGGATGGATATAAAGCAAACAGGCTTTCATGTTTTGTAAGCATGAAAAGTGATTACCCAATGTCCTACTAAGCAGCATAACATTATGATGAGAAAGAGTTCTCTGTCTTCCTCCACTGTATCATAGGAAGTAACACTGAAGGTAACATGTGTGAGAGACATGAATGGTGGGTCCTTAATAAGGAGCAATTAAAAACCCTCCACTGAAGAAGAAAAGTTCTGCAGTTACCAGCATGTTGTAGTTACTACTTTAAGAATTAATGGAACAAAAGCTTTCTTCTATGACCTCCATAGTACAGACAGTTCAAACTGGATTTGAGAGGAGATACAGAAACTACTGTTTAACTTCTTGATACTAATTTCACATACCTGTGAAATTATGTGTTTATATATTTATAAATAAAATGGTGTGTACAAATATATACAGACATATCTGCCTATGTATGTACTTAATGCAGATGTTTTGTTCATATAAATCTTGTTTAAAAGAATAACGTTTTAAAAACTTGGCCTGTGTTTCTGTGAAGTAGGATGTTAATCTCACAGTGAAAGTAGGAGTGAAAGACAAGGCACAGTGACTTGAAATTGTTCACAAATCCAAGGACCTAGCTCCATTGATTCAGTAAGTTTAAAGAAAATGGGAGTAATTGTCTAAATCCCTTTTATATATGGAAATTAGTGTGCAATTACTTAATTGTTTTAAAATAATCTGTGGCTAAATCTGTACTAGTAGATTTAGCATTCCTGAGACCACTCCTTGGCCTTGAGAACAGCCAGGACAAATGTTCCACATCTGTTCTATCAAACTTTCCTAGTCATCAGTACAGGGTGCCTGAATGTGCTTTACCTGCTGGCAATGTTCACCCCTTTGCACTAAATCCTGATTTGTACCTGGACATTGTTTGGGAGTGCTATGTGCAAAACAGTCTGGAAGTATTCCTTCCTACTGATTAATTTAATAGCACAAACCTACACTGACAGTCTCAAGGGTATTCCTATAATTTCCTTGTCTCTTATCACCTTTATACTAGAGGGGCCCGACTTTCCCCTCAGTGCTGTAATAAGTGCTCGAGTACCTCCTTTTCTGGGCTTCTTTGCACCTTATGGTTAAAATCAGAGGATCCTTTAATAAACACCAAATGGTTTGTTACAGAAGGAATATAGATGCACCAGTAGACCATTATATGGTCTATCTGATCCTTTTTTATGGATTAAACTTATGGTGTAATAGAGATATAAAAATTGGCTCTGAGGTTGTTTGGGTATCTTCTCAGTGCTTCATCCCTCAGTATGGACTATGGCTTTCAAGTACCAACCAAAGTGGGACCTGAATTTTTTAGAAAGCTAAGCCATTGTCTCGAGATAGTGTTTTTGATCATTTTTATGGAAGTTAAATTCAAGTCTGTACCCCAGATTTGTGATATTAAACAGTGCTTTGGCTCATTTATCAAACTTAAATTAGTCCTAAATTCACTCGTGTAATTTTAATTTTTTTAATATTCCTTTATAAGTAGATCAAAATAATTACTGTTGTGATTTTACAGTATTTATCCTCCATTTTGAGGAATTCATTAAAAATAAACAGTACAATGAAAGGCAATTATCATTAACAAACATTAACACAAAAATACAAATAAAAGACCATTAAAAACTGAAAATCATTGCTTCAATTGTTCTTCCTGACTTTTTGTCAACTAAATGTGTTGATACTGGCTGATTTAATTTACCAGCCTTTGTCAGAATCCCTTCTCCCATTAAAGGTTTAACTTCTTTATTTGTAACCCTGAAGAGGACTTTGAAGCTTCAAACACATATTCATAAATTCTGCCAAAATCTCATTGAAATGGTAGTTTCATTTCTCTTTCTTCAAGATTCTTGCACTATCTAACAACATCTACAGTGCTCCAAGAGAATATAAGTAGGTCTGTTTCTGAGAGGAAAAAGAATGTTAGTCTCCTGTTGCAGATATATTTGTCTTTATAAACAGCAATATTATATTCTCTCTCTACCACTTCCTCCCTTGTACAGAAAAAGTAAGAAGAAAGATTAGAAATTGAACTCTTCTTTTCAAAAAATATCTGGCAAGGGTTTTTCAAACTGCAATTAAATTATGTTTGCTTTTATTTCTGTCTCAATTGGTAAGAGTCAACTTCTGCTTTCAGCTACATCAGGATAAACCTGGGCTAACAAAGGAAAGTCAGAGAAAATTAAGTGTAAAGAACATCAGAGTAAATGAGAACACAGTCTCCCCTGAAGACCTTACAGTAGTTATTTATCCGCAACTGAAAGAAAAAAGAAATCCCAGACTACAATGACTTATATCAATCAAAAAGTACCATGAGTGCTTAGATAAGCTTTCTCCTCCTTTCCCATTCATCAAAGCACTTAAGTTCATCCTTAATTCTAGGCCCATTAATTGAACTTAAATAAAGACATAATACACACTTTGTGGTAGGGCCTGCTGATTAGAGACAGACATTAAATAGCTGTTTAAAATTCAAACTTCATTCTAAAAGTTTAACATCTCTGGCAGCAGCAGTGATGAGGCAATGTTTACAGTTATAAGGTTGATCAGTAGGAGGAAGAACTGGGCCTTGTAGTTTTCTCTCCAAGTTTAACAAGTTTTTTCAAAACAAATACTGATGAAAAAGCTGAAATCAGAACAGCTTACTTTATTTTAGAGAGTATGAGAAGTTTACTGATTTTGATACCTTGCTCTGGAACAAGTACTTAAAAGTTTCAGATGCTCATTTGAAATGGATGACCCACCTCATCATGTGAAATGTTTTGTATCTGTTACCTGAAGTCGGTGCTAGGGCTGTTATCTGTTAGAATCTCCAAAGAGCTTCTGTCTCCATGCCATGTTTCTCATTTTTAAAGCTATCAGATACTCATAGCATTTTCTTGGTCAACTGCCAGTGCTTGCATAGCTTTCTGATGTCCAAGATGTGGTAGTAAAAGGAAATTTACAATTAAGAAGTAATAGAAAAAAAATAAGGGAAGCGTAGGGAAGGAAGTTGCAATTTGGAGTTGGATTCTTATTTTCTCATTAGTGCCAATAAAAATTAAGCCTATACTACATAAACAAATGGAATTATAACACTTAATGGGATGTCAAGAAGATCTTTTTTGATGAAAACACATTCTAGTCAAAACTGTCAGCTGATGTCCTCTGGGATGGTTCTGTATTGGGTTTATGTGCCAAGGTGTTGGTAGTGGGACTGCAGGGATGGCCTCTGTGAGAAGAGGCCAGGAGCTGCCCTGTGCCAGACAGCCAGTTCCAGCTAGCTCAAACAGACCTACCTCAAGGGTATCGCTGTGCCCCTCAGCTGAGCTGGGGGTGCCCCTGTAAAAATGTAGTTAAGAAAGGGTAAAAAACACTGCAAAGCAGTTGTGAGAGACAGGAGTGACAAAAAAAAAAACAAACATGAGAGAAACAGCTCTGCAGACACCTAGGCCAGAGATGAAGGAAAGGGAGGAGGTGCCCCAAGCACTGGAGCAGAGATTCCCCTGCAGCCCATGATGAAGACCATAATTAGGCAGGCTGTCCCCCTACAGCCTGTGGAGAGCCCATACAGAAGCAGGCTTTCTGGAAGGAACTGTGGCCCATGCAGGAAAATCTGTTCCTGAAAGACTGTACCCTACGGAAAGGATCCATGTTGGAGGAGTGTGAGGAGAGTGCAGAAGAGACTGTGTTATGAATTGACTGCGAGCCACCATTCCCATTCCCCTGTGCTGCCTGGGGGAAACAGGTAGAAGAGTCAGGAATGAAGAAGTGAAGTTTAGCCTGGGAAGAAGCAGGCATGGGGGAAAGGTGTTTTTAGTTTTGTCTTTGTTTCTCATCATCCTACTCTATTTTTAATTGGCAATAAATTAAATTAATTTTTCCCAAGTTGAGTCTGTTTTGCCCTTAACAATAACTGGTAAGTGATATCTTGACCTTTATCTCAACCACAAGATTTTTCATCTTGTTTTTTTCCCCTGTCCTTTTGAGGAGGGAGAGTGATAGAGTGGCTAAGTGAGGGTCTGGCAGCCAAACAAGGTTTACCCACCACAGGTTCCAACAAAACCACTGAAGGAGTGGAATTGTGCTGATTTATAACAGCTCCAGTATAGGCATCTTCTTTTCTATTTCTAGAAAATGAAAATACTTGTATGTACAAAAAAAGCAAGTACCATTCAATTCTGAATGTTGCCATTGATAAGCATGTTTACTTGGCAGGAAAAAGGACAGGGGTAAGAAAACCCTACTATCAGTATGAGTCTTTAGCCAGACATTTGGAAAACTGTTGCTATATTTAGTGGCTAAGATCCCAATATGTTTTACATTAGGGGAATTCTACATTCTTTTCTAATTGCTGCTCCATATAACATAGATTATACGGGGCTCCTTGATGTTGGGAAGTGATCCTCTTGTGTCTGCAAAGCTAGACCAGTTCAATAGTGTTAACAGTTTTTCCACTGCATTAATTTTGGTACTGTAATTTATCGTTGGGCAAACCAAATGGCATTTTCACTTAGAATCAAGAAACACACATCTTCCAGATGAGCAAACAGCTATTTTAATAGAAAAGAGTATTTTAAATTCCCTTAGATGTTCAGGTTCAATTTGTCCTGAAACTTGAATGCAGATTTAAGATTTCTATCCCAAACAACTGGCAAATATCTAACTATTAAAAAACCCACTTTTTCCTGTCTACCAAATTAAAGATAATGCTACTGGTGCTAAAAAAGATGATATTACTGATTGTAATATCAGATGAATCTCTTTGAAATTGGTAGTATGTAAATAAATACATAAATAAACTTTAGCTCAGAGAAACAGGAAGTCTGAGCTGATAATAAATTACAGTTTCACTGAAATCACTGTGTGGACAAGAAACAATGCTCTGGAATCATTGCAAAGAAGGATAAAATATGGCCTTTTGGAGAGGAGAGGAGAGGAGAGGAGAGGAGAGGAGAGGAGAGGAGAGGAGCTTCAATGCAAATGTCAGGCATTTAAACTGGTGGGTTTTTTGGTTTTGGGGGGCGAGGGTGTGGTGGTTTTTTGGGTTTGGTTTTTTTGTTTTTTCTGATGACTTGACTTAAGTGTTGAATAAAGATTTGGCCACAGCAGGACCTTGGAGTGCCTGATGGGTCTCATGAGAGTAACAGAAGAATTTGCTTGGGGATTTACCAGGCTGCTTCAGTTGAATACCACTTTATACATTGTGATACAGTTTATAGTTAACAAAATTTTGATAAGGATTTATTTTGTTTAACAACCTTGAAACAGGATGGAAACAAAATGGCTGTGCCTTCTCTCATTCCAACCTGTAATATTACCTTCTGCCTGAGCATTTAGAGTGCTCACCTGGAAGAAGGCAGAAGTCTGCTGGGAGACCTGCATAGGTGGAAATGGGATATTTCATACAAATTGTAAGTATTTCAATGGTGGGAAGCAAGGGAACACTATGCACTGTCTGAAGTTATAGTTAGTTCCTCTTGTTGAAGTTTCGCCATTTAATATATCTTATCTTAATATGAGCAGGGTAGGTACTGAAATTAAATTCTGCCAGTTTTCTTTTTAACATGATTGTAAATATTGATCTGTGTTTAGAAATCGAGGTTTTCAACCTCCACCTGCTCCAACTGGCTTTTGAAGGGACTGATAACTGTATGATTTTGAAGAACCACTCAGATAGCTATCTTGAAAAAGGAAATCAGGGTTAGATATCTCCAGAGAAGAGTCTCAAGGGCATGCCTACGCTCTACAATACAACATTATACTCAACCTGGAGCAGTGCAGATGTGTGAACTAAGAGAAGAGCTAGTTAACTGGCATGTTTATACTGCTTCCCATATCAAAATTATTATCTTTCAGTGTTACATTACTTCACTGTATAAAAAAACCCACCAGCTTCCTAAGGGCTGGTTCAGTGATCCTTAACAAAACCTGTATTACACTGTAGAGACATGTCTCATGTCCCTGTGACAGTCAAGGAGTAAGCCAGCATGCCTCTCCACACCAGCTGCACTCTATAGAGCCTCACTTGCTTGGCTGACTTTTACAACTCACTTTTCACATACATAGTGCAGAAAAACTAATATCCTTAACTTGCTACCAACAGTTCATATTTCCAGTTTCACAAGATCTGGCACTTACTAAATGAACACTGTGGTGATCTACTGTCCTTGTGTCTAATCCAGAAAACACCCAGAAGACTACTAGAGTTGCTGTTTTCAGAAGACAAAGTGAATGCTAAAATATCTATATATTTAACAGTTATTGTTATATCTCTTTAAGATGGAAAATGATTCATTAGCATATTCAGACTTTAACATTAAAAAATGGTCTCTCCTAATTTTATTATATGATTGAGTATTATTTAGTGAAATTCACCCAGTGACAGTAATTGTAATACATGAAACCATGCACTGTCAGATTCAAAGAAGGTTTTTTTTTTAATAACTAATTGCAGCTCTTCAACTCATCATAAAATATTATATGAATTTTCTAATATTAGAGGTTTTTGGTATCTTTTTGTTTTTTTCTCCATTTTTTCCAGACAGAAGTCTTATAATGAAATAGATTTGGATTTCCTCATCTATGAAAATATATATCTGTCTGTTAAACTCTCAATACATCTGCTCAGTGGTTCTATTTGTTATGTTGATTCAAGATGGCACAGTCTTTATAAAGGCAAACATATAAATAAATATATAAATACCCTAGGAAAAAGGGACTATAAACAGTTAAGTTGCAGCCATGTCAATGATAATGAAAAAAACTTTCAGTTTTGTGAAGATATTACCAAACTCAGATATTATATTAGTGGTAGGCAATAAGCATAAAATTATCTTTCTTTTTATCATGTGCAATGTGAAACACTTGCCAGAGTAAAAGTTAGAAAGTCTAAGGGGAAGAAATATTTTTCCTAAGGTAATACACACAGAATAATCCGAAGGGACATCAAACTGGTGGAAAATAGGCATTTAAATAGTCTGTGTATACAATTAAGAGTATGTTCATTTAATGTACTCGAGATGATAACATAATCTATTTAATAATCTAGTCCTTTACACTTTATATTCTGTTTCTTCACCAACAAAAATAACAATAACATTTACCTAACACAGTGCTTTAAGTCCATGTTATATAATTTTGTAAGTGATGTTAAGTTTTCCAAATTTAAATTATTACATAAGGATGAAGTGTTATTTCTGGCACATTCAATTATGGTCTGTCATGGAAAGCACTTATTTAATGAATTTATTGAATGAATTTATTTAATTAATATCTTTGACCAGTATTGGCTATGCACTGAATGATATTCTTCACAGCCCTCACTGAAGAGAATGTATAAAAAGGAAATGCAAACAAAAAGCAAATTATTATATCTAATTAACAGATGATATTAAAAGGCTGAGCTACAAAAAGTGTGTCAATAGAAATACAGAATATATACTACATTGCTTCTATAAAAAGAGCAACACTGTAAACAATAATTGAGGTTATTGAAATGAAATAGTTAGATACACAATAACAACATAATGAGTGACAAAAAAAGAAAGAGCACATCTGCTAACAAGAGACAATACTAAGTGAATTTGTAATGAGGATGATGTTAAGCTTTGCCAGAGACAGTACAGTGTAGGATCATACAAAACAATTAAATTTTTTAGTCAAAAACCATTTTCAAAATTTACATGGAAATATGAAAGATTCTTTTAATTACTATTCAAATGTTATTTGAGAAAAGGAACTCAAAACATTATTCCAAAAAATAAAAGGGCTTATCTAAAAAAAGATGTGCATTGTGTCAGCCTTGATAGGAATCATGTACACAAGCAAAGAGATAAAACTGCATTTCCTTTTTTAGCATTGATTTATACCAACACAGGTCTAGGATGCCCATACAAGTAATGGAAGCCTTTAAGTCTTTTCATTAACCTTCACTGGGTGTGAATCTGATTCTCTGCACACATAGCTGAGAAAAGTTCAATGTTATTCAGAACCTAACTTCATTAGAGAATGGCCATGCCTTATAAATCTGTCCTCATGATAGCTTTTAAGTTTTAGAAACAGTAAGATATCTTTGTGCCTTGGACCTCAATTTTCCAGGGGACATATTTCATCTTTCTAGTGAACTGTAATGATGAGAGAGAGTATGTAACAAATCAGAAAACTCAATAATGGACAATCAGATGGAATAATTGTTTCTAACGTTCAACTGAAAAAACTCGGTTCTACTCCTGCAGTGCTTCACTAACTGAGGTTTATTTTCAGTTTATGAGCAAATACTAATATTCTTATATATTGATGCATAATTTCTTAAATCAGTATGAAGAGTAAAATCTAGATAGGATAATCAACCTACACTTCAGCTGAAACTTTAGTCAGTGAACATATCATTTATTTTGAAAACTGTTGGTCTTAACAAACAAAAAAGAGCTAAATGCTTTACAGAAGTACTTTTTTCCAACTTTTTTGAGCCTAATAATCTGAATTTTTTTCCATATTAATGAATATTTACCCAAACTGACTGTAAAAATCATCTGTGACCAGGCTACAAACGGAATGATGTTGCTTGTGATTTTTTATTAGAAAGTGTAATGACAATATATATCTCAAAAGCCCCATTCTATAAATCCATTTTATAAGTCAAATTAGGAAGTATCAAATTGATTTGGAATAAATTTGAAATTTTATATCTTAAATCACTGGGCTTTCAGTTATTTATCTGCTATCTTTATTGTGGATGTGAAAACTCTTGTGGACTAAGATACATTTTGAATTCTCCAGGTGAATATTATGCCTTCAACATACACAGTTGATGAACATATTTGTTGGCTAAGTATGCTCATATCCATCTGCCAAATGGCCTCATGCCTGCTAACATATTGGTCAGACACATGTCTTTAGTTGTAAGTGCCAAGAAAATTTCGAACACTTGCACGCTGTATCTTCTAAAGGAAGTAACACTGGAACATTATCACCACATACACCTTTTCCTTTTAGCTTTGCCACACATACTTAGGTGAATTCCCCAACCAGCAAAGAAGCATAAAAAAAGGAAAGTGAGGAGTTTGCTGATGCTTGTGGTTTTTCATAATATAGGTAGCAGGTTCTTCGGGACCTTCAGCAGTAACATATGCAATTACACTGCTGGAGCAACTGCAATAATGCAGGTCCTGGCACAAGCCACCTCACCTTGGATGTCTCTGAATAAGAATGAGTTTGGAAGTGGACAGAGAAGAGCTACTTCAGCAGGTGGCAGTGCTCCTGTCTTGTGCTTCTCCCAAACTCAACTCTTCAGCCTTTACTCCACAGAAGGACAATAATCTGCTGAGATAGTAGAATGCTAATAAGACAGAAAGAGTGTGTGTTGCTGTTTCATATTGAGTAAAAAACAAACAAACACACAAACACACCTGTGAATATAAACTACTGAAAATGATTGAAGTCGTGGCCAATGGTGAAAGAAGTTAATTAAACAGGCTGTGCAAGTCTTTTAACAACATTCTGATCTGAAATGAAACCTCTTTATGTGTCTAGAGAATAAGATCTCAGAATTTTACAGAGCAAATAAAATCACAGAAAACATTCTGTATGAGATCAAAAAAGGGTGGTTTTTTTTCTTCATATGTAGAGAGTAAATCTAAATATTTTGGTTTCTTGTAGTTAAACTTTTGCTTTTTAGAAATTATATATGTAAATGTATGTTTTTAATTAAAAAATATTCCAAATTTTAAGAATTGTATTTTTTATTTTCACTAATTCTTATCTTTTTAATTATTAATAAATAGGTACTTACATATTGCTTTAAAAATAATATTTTACTGTAATAAAGACTGGGGATCTCTGTCAGGGTATGTTCACTAGCCCAAACTGATTGTAAAGTCCACTAGTTAGGTAATACAGCATAATTGGAACCAAAATGTTTTCTGGAAAAATTTCACCACAGAGAAAAAAAATAAAATTAGAACAACTATTGCCATTTAGAAGAGAACTTTCACATTTGTAAGGAATTTTGTGTCAACTCCTTTTTTAGAATTTCTAAAATATTGAAGTACAAAGGACTGGAAGTAAAAGTTATAAAAAAGTGAGAATTCACAATATTTTTGGCTGGGAACAATGTCATAAATACCAAAAATTCTCATGAGAAAACTTTTTACTTCTGAAACTGCCAGACCAAATTTACTTCGGAATAGCTGATATATGTGTAAGCAAAAAAAAATGCATGATTGTTCTCTTTTAAACCTTTTGAGATTTGTCCTTCACTGGCATGAACTGATCTTAATTAGAGCACTTCCTGGGGTGTAAAAAGAAGTCATATATTAGTATATATGTCACTGAAATTGAGGAAGAACAACTTTTAACAAGTTTTAAGAAGAATATTAAAAAGAGAACCAGAAACAAAAAATGTGGGAAGAGGTACTTTAATGACAAAAATGATGATATATATTCTATACACCTTGTGTATAAGAAAATTATAAGAAATACAGAATTTTACATTGATTTTAATGTGTCAAAACGTCCCATTAAAGCAAACACTGAAAGCTTAAACATTTGGTAGCTGAAACTAAATCATGCACCAGTCCACAGTATACAATTGAGAAACTGGTACTACAATACATAAAAACAAAAACAAATTAAAATTCACCGATTTTTGCATAGCAACATTCAAAACAGATACTGGAGAGCTATCTAAATTCTGTCTGGATGAATAAAAATAAGGAGAAAATAGTGTCTGACCCCCCTTCCCCATTCCCACATTCCATATTGCCCCAGAATTTAAAGAATTTCAATTTCAGCTTGTGAAAAAGTCCTTTGGTCATCTGTGTCAAACTTGTCTATTGAAACGTCTCAGCATAGTGAGATACTTGTCAGTTATAACTTAGTGATAAATACAAAGCAAAGTGGCCTTTGTACATGTGTGAAGCCAAAAGAAGAATTTGCCACAGACCATTTGATTGTGAAAGTTGATTTGAAGATTTGTGGCATTATCTACTTTCTAATATCATTTGTGGAACAGGATAAGATAAAAATATAACAGTAATTAACTGATTAGAACACATGGTGTGTGGGCTTGTTGAGAAGGCAGCAATATTGTCTAGCAGAGAGCCACTAATGAAGTCACATGACTAACTGTTGTAAGCTGACTGCCTATGTGTGTCAGCCAAGGATTCCCTCCCTCACTTTCTCACTCTCCCCTCCAGCCCCAGCCCCCACCACCCTGTGTTTAGTACAACAGGTTAGATTTCTCATGTTTTTTACTTTCCTTTGTTTTCTCCCCTGCTCTAAATGTAAAGTATGAGGGAGATGTAAATCTTTGCCAAAAGGCAAGAATCTCAGTCGCTATTTGTTTTATTTCTTTTGATAAAATTCACAGCAGCATTGAAATCAAAGAGTGGAGACAGCTCCAGATAAATTTTGAGGAGGCTGGAGGGACACATGCTGCGCAGCTCCTCTTTAATGGGATCTAAAGGACAAGGAAGTGGAAAACCCTCAGAGCCTCTTTGTTGAATCCAGCTCTGTAAACAAAGGGCTCCTGATTGCTTTCAGGTAATTGTTAAATTCAGAGTAAGATGAAACAAAAAAGGAATAAAGGGAAGGGGTCAGATAAATGCAATCTAATGTCATTAATTTAACTGGGGGCAAAAAATCAAGAAAGAGCTGGCAATTACTAAGGCTTTTCTATTTCATGCTCTAATATCCAGTTCCATAGAAATTGCTCACCTTTTAAAACTGTAGATGTGTTAAATTAGCAAATATTTTTATTCTGAATGGCATTTCAATGCTGGAGTAATTGCCTAAAATATGTCCAGGTAAACTGGTAATTACCAGTCTTTTTTATGCCATTTTCTGGAAAGAGTAAGGTCTGTCAGTCATGACAGCTCCTTCTCCTTCCTAAGCTTGTAGCTCTGAGAGCAGCAAGCTAACTCAGAATGTGAAGATCGTGATTACAATAAAATCAATGAACATCAGTAAAGTGCATCTTACCCGGATCCAGAAACCAGACATTTCTGTAAGAGAAAATAAATTTGTTCCAGAATTGTGACTGCCATCTCAGTTTTTAAAAAGTTTTTTTTAAGATATGCTTGTAGTAAGGCCTGCAGTAATACTACTTTGAAATTACTCTGTAACCCTCTATCTGTTGTTCACTGGTAGATTGAGTGCTCTGAAGTCCACAAGAGCTCAGATTAGCAGGCTGGTGGTCTGATAAGAAAAGAAAAACACAAAATAAACCAAACCAAAAAACCCAACAAAACCAAACCAAACCAAACCTATCATTGCTCAAGTACAAGCAAAAACTTCACAGGAGATGGAAACAAGGTCAGGCCAACTGGAAGGAATATAGCCAGGTGATCAAGATAAGTAGAAATGAGACTAGGAAGGCCAAAGCCCATCTAGAATTAAATCTGGCCAAGGATGTCAAAGATAACAAATAAAGCTTTTTCAATTATATCAATAACAAAAGAACACCTAGAGATAATGTGGGCCTATTAGTAAATGGAAGGGACACCCTAGCAGCTGAGGACACAGAGAAGGTGGAGCTACTGAA